>JACEFZ010024091.1:0-24336 GCA_014155875.1 Cepaea nemoralis | reverse complement strand
CAAAGACTTCAGGAGCTTACTAATCAAAGAAAACATACATCAGCAGGCTGCCTAAAGACAAAAGATTGAAAAATCAAAATAGAAAAAGATCAAATTTTACATGTATGGTCAGATAATGTGAAAAACCTTTATGATCATAACAGAGAAGAACAGTATGATATTCAAAATAATAATGAAGGACCATCAATTTTGAAGATGGAGGTTTAGAATGCTCTTAACCATATGAAATCTGGCAAGATCCCTGGTTCAGACAGCATCACAACAGAAATAATCAACGCTTAAGAAGAATATGGAATAGATAAAGTTACCAGACTGCTGAATACAATATATGATACTCGAAATATACCTCAAGAATTATGTAACTCTGTATTTATTGCAATTCCAAAGAAATGAGGAGCCTTGGAATGTGATCAACATCGAACAATTAGTATAATGAGTCACATCACAAAGATTTTACTAAAAATTATCATGCAAAGAGTTAGGAAGAAAATACAACCTGAAATAGGAGAAGAACAATGTGGGTTTGTAGAAGACAGGGATACAGTAAATGCTGTGTATATACTGAGAACAGTAATTGAACGTTCTAGAAGTGACCATAGATTTACATCTTTGTTTTATTGATTACACATAGGCTTTCGATAAAGTGAGACATGCCGACATGATAAGGATGCTTGAAGATGAAGAATTAATGGAAAAGACCTTAGACTTGTAAGAAACATATATTGGAAACAACAAGCTGCCATAAGAAATGATAATGAAGTAGGTCATTATCAGCCTATTAAGAGAGGTGTGAGACAAAGACGAGACAGGAACACTGAGCTGATCCACGACACTGGTGATCGAGTGAAATGGCGAGTCATGACCGTCCACGCTTTCCGGCATGGCACATGATTGATTGATTGATTGAGACATAGTTGTGTAATGCTTCCAGATCTTTTTCCCTGTACAGTGAAAATATTTTCAGAAATATATTCGGAACGTCCATTTGAAACCAGTTACAATGGCTTTATTGCAAAAGCATGAAAGAAACATTAACAGGTGTGGTAGAATTAAACAAAGCATTCATTTTGAATGAATTATATACCATGGGTTGGTCAGAAGAAGTCGCCGCAGGCATTCAGGCAAGCATTCCCATTGCTTAGGTAGGCGGCGAATGGTGACAAATCAGGACTATAGGCTGGATTTTTCAGAATTTCCAAATTTTTCCTTGCTAATGCTTCCTACACAATCTTTGCGACATGCGGACGAGCATCACCGTGCAACAAAATCACACTGCGAGAAAGCATGTCGAGTCGTTCATTCTTGATGGCTTTTTGCAGCTTGTCTAGTGTTTGCAAATAGTGGGTAGTGTTTTTGTTGACAACAGGTTCTTTAAAGTCGGCCAACAATAGCCCTTAATGGTCAAAACATGCGCTCAGCATAACCTTACAAGCGGAAACCTTTATCTTGATTTTTTTGGCTTTTGGTGATCCAGTATGCTTCCATTGCATGCTCTCTCTTTTGCTGCTCGGCTCAAAGTGGTGACACCATGATTCATCATCACCTGCCACTATGCGGAAGAGAAATGCATCATCCTGCACTCTGTTACGTAGCAAGTGGTTCAAACCCCATCCCATGCGGTCGTCTTTTTGGTGGTCGGTCAACATCCGTGGTACCAACTGTGAACACACATTCCGATATTGCAGTTTCTTACGAACGACCTTTTAAATTGTCCCAACTGACACATCAAATTCTGTCGCTAGCCAACGTATGCTTCGAAAACGATTCATCTGTACTGCTGCATCAACTTTGGCGATGTTTTTTGTTTCTGTTGCAACAACATGCACTTAATCCGGTCGTCGAAGATCTGTCATGAACTGACGTCCTTTCCAAAACATTCGTGCCCAGCCTGTCACTGTTGTCTTCGACACACATTTGTTATCGAACGCTACCTGCATTCTTCGACGAATACCCACTAGTCGACATTCTTCAAATTAAAGAAACAGAATCACCGCTCTTTGAGTTTCTTTCGGCGGATTTTGGATCAAAGGGCCATTTTCTCAACGGTCAGAAATAGAACCTATGCATCATGGGAGATAAGCACGTGCTCCTTTATTTATTGGTCAGTACTTATCACATGACTGTCACATAATCATGTTCAACGTACGCACGAACGGATTTCAAATGAACTCCCCTTATAGAAGATATGGAAGGAATCAACGTTGGAGACGATGCATCCATAACATTAGATATGCAGATGATACAGTATTGATTGCAGACAATGAAAAGGACCTGCAAAATTTAGTAGATGCGGTTGTTGAACACAGTGAACAACTAGGGTTAGAAGTGAATATTAAGAAGACACAGATTATGGTCGTCATTGAGAAAAAGGAAATACCACAATGTAATATACAAGTAAATGGGCATATTCTTAAACAAGTGAACCGGTACAGTTATCTCGGAACAGTCATAACATCTGATGGGAGATGCCTTGAAGAAATTAGAACAAGAATTGCCATTGTGAACGTAAACTTTTGCAAGATTAAAAAACAAACTGACCAATAAAAAAGATATCAATTGAAACGAGAAAAAGATTGTTGAAGTGCTACATAGAACCTGTACTTTTGTATGAATGTGAAGCGTGGACAATGAGCAGACAAGCTGAAAAACATCTGATTGCTGTAGAAATGTGGTTTCTGAGGAACATGCAAAGAATACCATGGACAGACAGAAAAACCAATGAACAGGTCCTGCAAGAAACAAATGAATATCGTAAACTGATTAAAGACATTAGACATAAACAGTCACAATGTTTTGGGCATGTTATGAGAAGAATTGAATTGGAGAACTTGGTGACAACTGGCAAGATCGAAGGGAAGAGACCAAGGGGAGACCGTAATGTAAATACCTGGATGGCTTGGCCACGTGGCATGGTCGAGACAGAAACACAGAACTTATCCACGACTCTGGTGATCGAGTGAGATGGCAAAAAGTAACCGCCTACGCTTATCGGCATGACACTTGATAGATGGATGGAATTAACATAACGAACGATGAGGGAGCAGCCTTAGGTCAGTGACTAGCATAATTGTCTGCCAGCCTGGTGACAGCGTGTTCCAATGCCCATCGCTGACGATTCGTTTTTCGTCAAGTGACCTGGCATGCAAGGTGTGCCCAGTCTAAAATGAGTACCAGGAAATGTAAAGGGAAGTAAAAGTGGTTGTTAACCATATAGCCCATAAAATAATAATAGATATATAAAGAAGGTGTTAGCACCTAATACATTACACATTAAGGTGCATATAACGGTTTTATACTTGCCAATTACACCGTGCTCATCAAAGCGTGTAATAGTCATTTACTGTTACTTTATTAAGGAGAAGATGAAATGTAAATGAACAATGAGCAGTCAAGCTGAAAAACATATGATGGCTGTGGAAATGTGGTTTCTGAGGAGAATGCCATGAAACATACCATGGGCAGATAGAACAACCAATGGACAAAGGCATACAAGAAACAAGTTAAAATCGTAAACTGGTTAGAAAAATTAGGCGTAAACAGTCAATTTGGGGATGGGGGGTGGGGGGGGCGTGTTATGAGAAGAAATAAATTGGAGAACTTGGTGACAAGATCGAGGGGAAAAGAACAAGGGGAAGACAGAGAAGTAAATACCTGGATGGCTTGACCACGTGGCATGGTCGAGAAAATAAAACTGAGCTGATCCACGACTCTGGTGGTCTAGTGAAATTGCAAATCATGACCGCCCACGCTTATCGGCATGGCAGATGATGGATGGATGGAAATGTAAATAAACTGAATGGTGTCCTTTAATGTAGCAAACTGACAATTAAATAAACAGGCAGCAAGTCTCTACACAGAGTAGGAATGGAGATGCAAATCAGCAAATGACAGAATACACAAAACAACAAGAGCACTGAAAATAGATAATGCAGACATCATGTTCTGCTTGACTTGATTATTTCAACTCACGGCGATGTGGAGCCCTGTAGAAATGCCATCACTGAAATGTCATCCTCTTGAATGGTTTCTGTAGGAATATTGATAGCGCTGCATATTTACTTCAGATTTGGATAATAAACAGCATAAACCGCACACGAGCATTGAATTCCAGTTTCCTTTTTTTTAAAAATTAAATTATAACAAGTCAGGTTATTCAGTCGCAAGAATGGTGGATTCTTTAGAGTGCCCATAAACGTATGCAAAATTATGTAAAATTAATGTTGTAGTTTCCTTTTGATTTCCACATTCAGATGAACGCTTTACAAACAGTCGACTGTTAAGGGTTGCACAGTAACCAATGGCTAACACTCTTGTCTATAGAACCAGTGACCATATTTTCTAGAATACCCATTTACTCAAGCATAAAAGAACTTGAAATCAGATTCCATGTGAAAGCATTCTTAAACGCTTTCATGAAATGGTCTAGAAAGTGAAGCTGCCAGTCGTGATGTTTAAATCATAATTCACTGACTGCTAATTGGGCTATAAAACTATGGGGTTACCATCATATATCAAATGCGCCTCAAGATTGCGACAAGGGTCAATTACTTACATTGTTATTCTATTATAGGCGGATAAACACTGACGTCCATTGACAGGTGCTAGATTGGATAATACTGTCAGCAATCTGCTACCGATAACTAGCATAGATGCTGTCTGACAGACAATACATGGAATTAATCACGTCGAAAATTAAATATATGAGGTGAGATGGCAGCTGCACGAGATCAGACAGAGTAGGACATGATGACTTTAGAATTCACGTTGGTTCAACCAATTCAGGTCTACGCGCAGATTTTGGTTTGAATGTCTTGTAAGAGTGAAACATGTTCAGCTAATAGTTGCGCATCACTATCATGATGTGTCATGCTGACAAGCACGGAGGAACATGGTTCAACGTCTCTCACGATCACCAGAGTCTGGGATCAAGTATTATGTTCTTGTCTCCATCAAACCATGGGGACACAGCCACCCATATACTTATCTCTCTGCCTTCCCTTTCTCTTTTGTTTTCGCCGTCGTGTCATTCGCAAACTGCGAGCGCTAACAAGACAATTTGCTTGAACAAGTCAAGATGCCTGATACGAGGGAAAATGTCACATTGCAGGAATACCAAGAAACACGCGGTATTCAAGATGTGCAGCGTGGTAGCCGACAAGAAGACGAGCGGAGTGAACTCATCGGTGAGCTGCAGTAAGCAACAAGAACCTCAAGCATCCTTTAACGAAGCTAACCACGAGGAAGGAAGACGACAACCCACTACAAACAAGAGACAAGCCTACTGAGACGCAGAGAGAGGAGAAAGACACCAGAGTCGGAAATACTGACTCACCGACAACAAAGTGAGTTGTCAAACGAATCCAAGTGGAGCTGGCAGACCAAGAAATCCTGAAGCAGCTACAAAATGAGAATCTCCACATCCGATTCTTGAAGGCGGAGCGGCTCCTCACCTTCTCCAAGATTCCTACAACCTTGGCCATGGTGACGACAGAGGGCAGCGAGATGCCGATAACAGTGTCAATCAACAAGAGAATGCAGCAGCCAGAGAGATTCATCCCTAGATTCAACCAATGTTCCAGATGCCAGAGGGCCGGCCACAGCAGAGCAATATGTCGCAGTAAGACAGAAATCTGTCATTACTGCGCCGATCACCACGCCTTCAATGAGTGTGCGCTGGCCAAGCTGGACACGGACTTCCGAGCTCCTAACAACAAAAGAAAGTGCGCCAACTGCCTGGGCAAGCATGGAGCAAGATGCTTGGGCTGTCCGTACCTGCAACGACACAGAGACGCCTTAATGATCGCAACTTCCACGAAGACACCAGTCAGGGAAGCAATGCGAAGGGGCGAGACAGCCACGGGTATAGCACAAGCTGAAAGAGGTCAACTGCAAACACAGATAGACGAATTGAAGAGACAAGTCAAGGCACTGCTGACGCCGACTCCGACAAGCGACAAAGAAAAACTACTGGCGGAAATGAAGGAGATTCAGCAAAACATCAAGCAAGAAGTGGAACATATGGCACTGATTAAGAAGGACAGCGAAGAAATCCTACAAACCATTAAATCAGAGCGAGAACTACAGAAAGCTGAAATGGAAATATTCCGAAACAAAACAACAGAAGCTGTATAAGAAATTACAGAGAAACCGCAAGATGAAAACCAAGAGGCCGAGCCTGAATCGCAAGCGAAAGCCAGCAACCCAACCACGACGCCCGAAACAGCCAAAGGGAAGCCATTATCCAGCCAGAAATTCGAAGAAAACCGAGATGAGCAGCTTGACGACGACAGAGAGGACGCCCCGATACCGCCACTACTTATCGATAAAGAACTCGCGGAGATAAAGAGGACATACGAACTCAGGTGCAAGGAATACAGAAGGCGCATGGAAGAAAAAGCAAAGAAGTACAAGAAAATCAAGGGGAAACCAGTGCCCTTCCGTATCGCTGAAGAACCAGATTTATACGAGAATGAAGATCACCCATGGAAATACTATATAGATGACGGAGAGATCGTCCCATTTTTGACCGCAGAGGAAAAATCGAATGGCAACAGAAACACCAACTTGAAGAAGAAAACAGGCGCAAGAAGAAAAATTAAAACGTAGAAAAGCTCCTACAGAAAATACACAAAAAAGAGGCCTAAAAAACAAAAACAAAGTCCTTTTAAGGACTGCAACCAGTCAAGCTAAACGAGCCAGGAGCCTTCACTAACAAAAGAAACCGCCAGAGACAGGAACAAAGGATAGCCGCCGACCATACCTCAAGCTGACGTCACAGACACAAACGCTTACTTAACCAGTCAGAGAAAGGACTCACCCGTAAGAGAGCACAAGACAAGAATTAGGGTGAATAAACCCACAAAAGCCACGGACCTCAACAATAACCACAGATGAAGAGGCAGGTTGAACGAGGCCGAATTAGGAATTTTACTTTTGAAAAATTGGCATTGGAATTTCTCTTTTCCAACCAAGTTTGCCCGATGGCACTAAATTACAAATGATAAACTTAACTATGAAGCTGAAGAAAAACAGTGTATATATACCCAATCCCAGATGGCTTCATAGCGCAGTGCTTAATTTAAATAATATATGCTTTGATCTGTAGGGCATACAATAATAGCCCCACTGAACTGACTGGAAGGGTGTCAACACGCCCATAGATACATACCGTTGGAGAACCTAAGATTATACAAACCCACGGCAGTCGGTAAGGACTTTATGATGATAAACTGTGCCAGAAATTACGAACGAGAGTTTTGTGAACTCCAGTTTGTTAGCTAATTGAGTTAGCGCTCACACTAGCGTTGTAGGGGGTGGGGGAAGGGGAGAGGGGGGGGGGGGGGGTAACCTTTCCGACGGTCGTATTCAAGCAAGCAAACTCGGGACAAATGCTCTTTTAGGCTGAATAAGGACCAACACAGATACACGCACACACGCACACACCACGCACACACGCACACACCACACACACACACACACACACACACACACAAACACACACACGTATTTAAAGTTTTCATTTGACGTCCCCTCGAAAATACCCAATTAACATCAAGACCGCGATTGTGGTACATAGCAAGGTAGAGAAAATCTCATCCTAAAATTAAATCACACGGGGACAGCCGAGGGCAAATTTAAAAAAAAAAAAAAAACTACGTGTTCCTGGCTTGATTCATAATAACACGATATAGCAGAGTAAAAATAAAAATCAACAAGGCAATAGATATGGCAAAATTAACATTGTACAACATGAATAATACTCTAACAATCAAGCATTTATCTCATAGCTAAACACTAAGAGTCATAGTGTTATGTAACATTTTCATAATTATTGAATATTTCAGAAATACGAAGTTCAGTTTAGTTCATTCGACAGATCAACATCCCGGCACACGGGTGTAACCCATAAGTGCTCCGTTCTCATACTACCTCAAGACTGAGTCCGCAGAAACTTAGGTCAGTGCACGAACTTCGGAGCACCGGAGAGGATCCTGAAATACTGTAGATAGATTTTTAACTCGCAATTTTGCCCGGGCAGCGCCGTTAGGCTACTCTTTTTCAATTTCCAACTGCCAAGAGATTTTTTACGTGCGCAGCAATACACACGGGAGTCCAATCTCACTACCCAGAAACCAGGGGAAACATTGTTACTAGATGTCCACGTGAAAAAATCCCTGCCCTTACCGGGGCTTGAACCCTGGATCTCCAGCACTCGAGGAAGACACAATACCTCTAGATCACTCAGCCCCTTGAAATACGAAGTATGAACAAGCAGCTTCCAGGATTATTCTCCAGTAGTTTGCCATTACTTTCTGAATGAGAAGTCAACGTTTAAGTCCAAGTGACATTTGTAGGTAATGAAACGACTACCCAGGCATCAGCGCACAGAAAGTTTAAGAGCGAGGGCTCTCATCTATTCAGAAACGCCGACCTCTGATCTCAATGTACAGATCTAATAATTGATTGCGACATTCCATTCACAACGTTGATCATACAAATTGTCAAGGGCTGCAAAAGTAATCAACATGTGTTTGAGACAATGTGTTAACGTTATTTCACTTTTTATTTGGACAATCCGCAAGTATTGTGATTTCATGTGTTTTGCTTGTTCCTTATTTGGCATTTACAAACAGGATTAACTTTTACTCCAAGTGAATTTCACCTTTCTACTACCCTCATTTGCAAATAACTCTTCCTGCCCCCCCCCCCCCCCCCCCCCCCCCCCCCCCCCCCGCGTTGTTCACGTCTTGGTAGATTGCTATCTAGATTGTATCAGGTCGACGCGATACTGAAGACTTCATACAGAGTGGGTTTAGCTTAGCGATGTCTCCCGGGGGATTCTCTCATATTCTATTGCTTCTGATTTATTCTCAGTGTTGTCTGCGTCATCAGGGGGACATATGGATAAATAATGCACCATGTGAGATCAAAAACCACTGATCGCAATTTCTTCGACGGAGAAATCCAAGATCAGACACCACTGATCTCCGCTTGCTGGTTAAACTGACTCTCGGAACGTATTGCCATCTCAGCATCAGTCCTAAGCTGATCAGTTTTATTCAGCTCCATGACAGACATAAGTATTGCAGTTGTATGTTTCTTGGAATCCACGAGAGGCATGAGTATGACAGATGCATGTTTCTTGGACTCCATGGTAGACATAAGTATGGCAGATGCGTGTTTCTTCAATTCCATGACAGTGTTAAGCATGATAGATGCATATTTCTTAAACGCCATGACAGATGTGGCAGATGCATGTTTCTTGAACTCCATGGCAGTCATAAGTACGGCAGATAACAATAGACCACACCACACCAAACAACAGTGGTTTTCAACCTGTGACCCTCAGCCTCATTAAGGAGCCGTGACTGACGAACAATGGTGGTTGTTATTGGTGTATGGTGATTTGTTATTGTATTTACTATACACTAAAATCTACTTTCTTTAGTAGCCTCTGACGGACATGCGGGAGTCGAGGGAAATGAACGAGCTGATAAACTGGCTGGCTCTGCACCCCCTGTAGATCGCTAGCCCATGGATCGTGCCGATGTTATTAACGCCCTTAAAGATATGGCGGAAACAGAGGACTTTGACGTCAGTGAATCCACATCGCTGTCCAGGATGAAAGACTTTGGAGTAAGAATTGGCACGGCCAAGCGCGAGAGGTACATTGGGAAAACGAGGTGCCTCGTCAACCAACACAGCAAAGGCACTATTAGCCACCAGATGCTGATGCATATGCTGTGGGGGGGGGGGGGGGAATCTGAGCACCTATTGACCTGTACGGAGTGCAATGAGGATAACCCAACTGATAACTGATAACTGATACTTTCTTTATGATTTGTCATGTTCTTTTACAGTAAGAGTCTGTATAAATGGTACTTTCTGTATATGTGTACTCAATCGGGTAATTGTTTCGTAAATTGTCTAATAAATAAGTTCATAATTATATTTCACAAAGACTTTCTAACGTTCTCTTTAAACAAAAAATATACGAAATATCCCTAGAGGTTTTATTAGTTGTCGCTGTAACGTCTCTGGAAGAATCCACTTGGTCGGGGAACTGTGCACTCTATAAGGCAGAGCCGGAAATGCAGTCCTACAGCCATTGGGGTCAGGCGTGTTTGACCTTCACATATTGTGCTCCAGGCTGTGTGAAGCTGAGTTCCCAGTTTCATTCCCAGTGGCCTTTCCTTCCCAGACAATATCCAGAAAATTAGAAACTGGCTGTTGCCCATTGTATGAGGCTGAATTGACCTCAGAGCTGTACTCGTAAACACGTATACGGACGCGATTCGTAAGCCCGTTTACCCGCGTTCGAAACACAGATGCGACAGATTTGACAGCAGACAGCGTTGCGCTGAGTTTTAACGTGTTGGTAAGGGGCCGGTCGTTCAGAAAGCAATGGCAAACTACTGAGCGTAAACTTGACAAGACGTCAACAACAGCAGTAAAATGCTGGTGTTGACAACGATGTACTGTAAATAGGATATGCACAAAAATATCACTATGTACACAATGCGCTTTATGGCGTGTAATAAGTTCTTCGACTCTTTTACTGAAAACTTCAAGCTAACAAAGCTGCCAAGAATAAATAAGATCACAGAGAATAAATATACAACTTACGGTATGCAAAAGTCATTTGATACAATCATGCATTAAGCATAAACACAATAAACTAATATATCATAGAGTTCATCTCCTGTCTTCGTATGGTTATGCAAGTTAAAAATTGCAAGTGTACCGAATGGAGAAAAATACAATCAAGTCTAATGTATATAAACCCCTACAGTCAAGCCTAATGACTATTCATATTTCCCTTATTTACTGGCAATCTAAATTCTAAATGATTAGCATTTCGGGTTATTTTTCTGCAGGATTTCAACATTCATGCTTAGAGAGAACTGTTTTGGTGGACGGCTTTTGTGAAACTGATAACTTTTGAAGTATTTAGAGCATGATGAATATTACCGCATCATTTTAGGTCCGACGTCTGTCAAACTTGAACAGAGACACACTGAAAGTTGTTATAAGCAAACAGGTTATTGGACTTGTATAATCAATAACTTGATCAAGGTGCTGTAACATGTAAGAGTAAAGGACACTTTTCTAGACCGTGAGGCTTATTGGGTATATAGTGCTGGTCCCATATTTTAGGCTAAATAACCTTTATTTACAAACTGATGGGACAGACCTTAGACTGGTAAAAACGAATGTTGGATACAATAAGCCGCCATACATATTGGTAATAAAGTAGGTCAATATCAGCTTATTAAGACGAGGTGTCGACAGGGATGCACAATGTCTTCAAATGTTTTTTCCCTGTACCGTGAAACAATTTTTTAGAAATTTAGTATATATGAGAGGAATCATCATTGGGGGACGTACCATAAATAACATTATATATGCGGATGATACAATATTGATTGCAGACAATGAACATGATCTGCAACATTTATTAGATACGGTTATTGCACACAATGAACAACTATAGTATGTCCACATTTGTTTGCCGCAATATAAACATCAATATCTCAGTAACCAACTGAGGGAAAATTATGAAATTTAGTATATAACCTTATCATTATGTCCACCCACGAAAAAAAATTTTGTTCTGGAGATTTTACAGCAGATTTTAAAGTTTGTTTATATGAGAGATATAATTTACGGGTCTGACATGAAATTTATAATTTTAAATGTATTACAGCGTAGCCAGACAATCAGGGCTCAATTTTGAATATTGTACGTGTTTTCACAGGATTGGCCTTTTGCCAACCCCCCGCGTTGTTCAAACTAAGACTGTTCAGAGGTGTCTCAAAATGTGGGTTATTTCATGACACCTGATTAATATGTTAAAAAAAAAAAAAATCTAATCACTTATCGCTAACATTGAAATGTGTGAATATTTTTCAATGGGCTTTAATGCGAAATTGTACACTTCAAAGAATCGCTATGAAGTTGTACACATATGTTTGTCAAGAAGCTGATCGCAAGAAACTGTTTTATACTATTACAAATTCCGAAAAAAGAACAATGCATACACTGGGCTTGAATAAACGGGCATTTTGTCAAAGGGTGCAAGAATCTGGAATTAAACCACCACGCAATAACCAAACGGTAGGTAGAAAGATTATTGTAGACAGTTTTGACAAAGATGTCATAAGGTGAGCTATTATAAAAATGCTTTAAAAAGTCGCTTGATATACGACAGGGTCGACTTCATTGCACCGGGTTCTATCCCATATGGTTCGGTCTCTTTCCCTAGCGGGGAAAGCATTGCACAAAGCACGAACTCCGCAGCTCTAGCGAAGACCCACAGAAGTCTCCGAAAAATTTAACTCGTGAACTGGAATCGAACCCACGACGTTTGTAGCCCGAGTCAAAAGGCTTGACGCCTTCGCCACAGAGACTCCTAAAATTATAAAAATTTTGGATTTTATATCCAGGATTATCCAGCATTATACAAATGCTGGATGCCGAAGAAACAGTGACTGTAAGAAAACCTAGGGTTTGGTTCAGAAAGAACAATAACATAGAGCTATCCAAAACAACTTTGTGGAAAATTATAAGGATATTATCTTCACTATTTGAATGTACAAGGGCGGTATAAATAATCTTTGCGAGCAACCGCATTTAGGAGCCATGAGAAGCAGATACCTACGTGAAATAAGGGAAATGCGCAAAGAAAATTATGGCATAGTGTGTTTGGATGATATGTGGATCAATGCGCACCACACAAGTTATAAAGAATGGCAACCAGTGGATGGACATATAAAGCGATATGTGCCCAGTAGTATAGGACAGCTTTTGGTCATGGCCCATGCTGGTAATACGCATATTGGCTTGCAACAAAATGCTGGGCTCGTGTTCGTATCAAAGCATACAGACAATAGGGATTATCATAATAAGATTAATGGTAATGTATTTAGAGATTGGCTCGAGAATACTATATAATGTCTGTCTGTCTGTCTGTCTGTCTGTCTGTCTGTCTGTCTGTCTGTCTGTCTGTCTGTCTGTCTGTCTGTCTGCCTGTCTGTCTGTCACGAAGACTCACAGCGGGTCTGTCACCCATGTGTACGTGTGAACAAACTACACAGACAGCTGAACAGATCCTTAAAAATGGAAACATGATGACTAAATTGCGGTATCATTTCTGGTCACTCCATACGCACATTAACGCACAGCTATTTGGAAGCGTTCACGAGCTCAATATAAAAAGCTAAATGCATCCTAGTAACATGAATACTTGTGTACAATTATTAACCAGCAGCTGAAGAAACAAGAAGGAAATGAAAAATAAGGTAAGAAATATATTCCTTCTACTCTCCTGTCAATTTACACATTTTTGGTTACACACCCGCTTCACACGCGTGATCCGGGACTGTTTCCGGATCCGGTCAGGGATATGCACTACTGACGAGCTCAAATGAGGGCGAAACTCGAGTATAGTGCTTCCATATTGACGTGGATGGGCCTTAGGTTCATACCAGAATGTGATCGGCGTTGCCAGTAGTGGGTTGTGTTCAATATTTAAATTTCAAATCCCGAAACAACCACATAATCAATTTACACATTATTTACCCCATACCTCTGTACATTCTCTGTCTTTACTAACATTACACATTGCACCCCTCTCGGGAATCTCCGTGGTGAAGTGGTCAAGCCGTCTGACTCGGGCTCCGAGGGTTGTATGTTCGATTCCTTCAATTCACGAGTGCATTTTTTCGGAGACCCCAGAGGGTCGTCGCTGGAGATACGGAGTTCGTGCTTTGTGCCACGATTTCCGCCCTGCGGAAAGAGACTGAGCCATATGGGATAAAAACCCGGTGCAATGCTACTTTAAGCTACTTTTTTATTGCACCCACTCCCATACGAACCTGGCTACGCCTTGTACTCGTGTCTTTACCAGAAATAACGTGGTTTACTGTAAGACTAGTTTGTTTGCGTGAATTCACTACATTTCCCCCAAAACATCAAAGAAATGTTGCCGCTTTCAATGATTTAAGTTGCTTTTGGACCTATCAAAGACATATTCCTTGGGTGGGGGTAAATATAAGACGGCTGGAAAAAATTTCATAACGATGCAACAGACAGTTTGCAAACTAATTGATCGTGAATGAAGGCAAACAAATGTGGACATACTATAGTGTTAGAATTACATTATAAGAAGACAGAGGTTATGTTCGTATCTAAGAAGAAGGAAATACCACAATGTAATTTACGGATACTTGGGAATATTCTTAAACAAGTGAATCTGTACAAAATATCTCGAACAGTCATAATATCTGATGGGAGATGTATTGAAGAGATTAGAATGAGAATCGCCATGGCAGAGGTAGCCTTTTGAAAGACAGGAAACATACTTACTAATACAAATATGTCAATTGCAACGATAAATAGAATGTTGAAGTACAACATACAATCTGTATTTTTGTTTATGGATGTGAAACGTGAACGATGAGCATTTACGCTGAAAAATATTTAATGGCAGTGGAAACGTGATTTATGAGGGTAATGCAAAGAATACTATGGATAGGCAGTAAAACCAATGCGTAAGACCTACAAAAGCAAATTAAAACCGTAAACTGATTAGAGACATTAGAAGCAGACAGTCAAACTTATTTGTGCACATTATAAGAAGAAATAAACTAGAGAACTTGGAGACAACTGTCAAGATTGGAGGAAAAGAACAAAGGGAAGGCAGCGAAATAACAATCTGGATGGCTTGACTACATAGCATGGACAGGACAAGAACACAGAGCTGATCCACGACTGTTTATCGTGTAAGATGGCGAAACATAACCCTCCACGCTTACCGGCATGGTATATGATGATCATGATTTAGAAATATGTTCTTGACACTGTTAAACATTTGAATATAACACAGAATGCTCCTCACTGCCCCATATGTCTGTTCCACTTTTCACATAGGGCAGTGAGGAGCATATTGTGTGATATTTACTTGCACAGGAATGGCGCATTATGGGGCAAACCTTTACCGTGAAGTTGGGACCGCGACTAATTAAATGAATTGCCATGACCAGTCCACGCATGAATTCTTGTGACCACCTCGGTTTTTGTTGATTATTAGGCCAAGATATTCAGGTTATGTGCCATATTAGATGTCTTCATCCTTGATTGTGATCAGAAACAGATTTTGATTGCCACAAGCATTCTCTCTCATGATAAACAGGATCATCATTTCTAATTTCTTTGCACTAACAAAGAGGAGGACCGTGACATTGCATCAAATATTTTAGCCATCCCCCACCCATCAAAATAGAAAGTATATCATCATCACCATCATCATCAACATCATCATAAAGTGCCGTGTCGACTGGTGTGCGTAATTATGTTTCTCAAGGAATTGCGATCTCCGGTTGCATAGATAATTTCATGTGATGACATCTTTCCGTGCCATGAAACAAAAATGATAACAATTTTTCTCTCGCTGTCTTCCTCTATATCTTTTTTCCACAAATCTTACCTCTTATCACCGATGTTCCTGTATTTGCCTTCTCGTAATGCGGTGCGTAAACACACATACACACACATGCACGCACGCACGCACGCACACGCACGCACGCACGCATGCACGCACGCACGCGCGCGCGCGCACACACACACACAGTCTGACTGCTTATTTCTAATGTTTGTGAATAGTTGTCTTGACGACTTAGCCTTCCTCAAAACGTCGAGATTGTTCATTTTGTCTGTCCAATAAATTTTCAGAATTTTTGTATAAAACCACATCTTTAATGCATCCAGGTATTATTAGCACCGCTTTACTACGAGGGCGAGTCCTTAAGTAAGTCACACAATTCTGTGGGATGGCAGGTAAATGTAGTTGGTGTTTTCTACAGAGGTCATTAAGTAACAGCAACACCGAACTTTATATTCCCGTTTGTCATATAGCGCTAGGTGTCTCATGCGCATGCACAGCGCATAAACAAACTGGCGACTGTTCTTATGGAGTGTACAACTAATGAGCAACGTGCTGTTGTACGTTTTTTATTTTATTTTATTTATTTTTTATTTTTTTTATTTTTTTTTTTTTTTTGGGGGGGTGGGGGGGGGGGGGGGGGGGGGGGGGCAAAAGGACTGCCTGCATAGGACATTCATAAGGAAATGCTTCCTGTTTATGCTGACAAATGTTTCTGCAGTCTCTGGGTAGAAAAATTTTCTCAAGGACGCTCTAAAATTGTTGATGAAATCCAATCTGGTCGTCCTGTTGAGATTGCAACAGAAGCATCCGTGCAGCGGGTGGAGAAGTAACGATATATTTGTAGCATCTGAAATTTGGTGCTCACATGGTTCAGCATACATCATAATGCATGATCGATTGTAATTTAAGAAAGTGTGCTCAATGTGGGTACCCAGACAACTGAAGGAGGATCACGTGGTTTAGAAAACAGAGCAAGCAGATCTATGCAGCCGGTTTGGGAGGACTGAAAAAACGATGCGATAAGAGCATCAATGTTTCTGGATGTTAGATGAGAAATAAAAGAACAAAACAGAGAACACGGTGGTCTCCAAGAAGAAAGAAAAATCACTTTGTAGCATTACAGTGAATTGAAATATATTAGGTGGCGTTAATTTGAAACCTGTTCCAATGGTTTATTAACAGGTGTGGTAGAATTGAACAAAGCATTCATTTTTGAATAATTATGTACCATGGGTTGGTCAGAAGAAGTCGCCGTAGGCATTCAGGCAAGAATCCTAATGCTTAGGTAGGCGGCGAATGCCGTCCCCAAAAAAGGATTGTGGTTGCTCACTGAACCAAGTGTTTACCGCGTTCATTACGTCTGCAGTTGTGTGTAATCGTTGCCCCTTGAGAGCTGTTCTCAGAGGTCCGAACAAATGAACATCACATATTGACAAATCAGGACTATGGGCTGGATGTTGCAGAATTTCCCACTTCTTCTTTGCTAATGCTTCCCTACAATCTTTGCGACACACGGACGAGCATTATCGTGCAACAAAATCACACCGCGAGAAAGCATGCCAAGTCGTTTATTCTTGACGGCTTTTTGCAGCTTGCCTAGTGTTTGCAAGTAGTGGGTAGAGTTCATGTTGACACCAGGTTCTTTAAAGTCTGCCGACAATAGCCCAGCATGGTAAAAAAAATGCGCTCAGCGTAACCTTACCAGCGGAAATCTGTAACTTGAATGTTTGGCTTTTGGTGATCCATCATGCTTCCATTGCATGCTCTCTCTTTTGCTGCTTAGCTCAAAGTGGTGACACCATGATTCATCGCCTGCCACTATGCGGAAGAGAAATGCATCACCCTCCACTCTGTAACGCAGCAAGTTGTTCAAACACCATCCCATGCGTTCCGCTTTTTCGTTTTTCTTTTTTCCTCTGTTTGGTGGTCGGTCAACATCCTTGGTACCCACTGTGAACACACCTTCCGATACTGCAGTTTCTTACGAACGACCTTTTAAATTGTCCTAATTGACACATCAAATTCTTTCGCTAGGGAACGTATGTTTCGACATCAGTTCATCTGTACTGCTGCATCAATTTTGGCGATGGTTTTTTTTCTCTGTTGCAACAATAGCTGCTTGACCCGGTCGTTGAAGATCTGTCGTGAACTGACATCCTTTCCGAAACATTCGTGCCCAGACTGTCACTGTTGTCTTCGACAGACATTTGTTACCGTACGCTGCCTGCATTCTTCGATGAATGTCCACTGGTCGACATCCTTTAAGAAACTGAAAAACCTCTCTTTGATCGTCTTTGGACGGATTTTGTAGCAACCAGGCCATTTTCTCAACGGTCAGTAACAGAACCTTATGTATCATGGGACGATAAGCACGTGCTCTTTTATTCATTGGTCAGTACTTATCACATGACAAGTTTCTCTTATCTTGGACATATAATAACAGATGATGGCAGAAGTGAAATGAAAATTAAAAAGAGAATAGGAATGGCCAAAAATGCTTTCAACGACATGAAATCAGTATTAACCTCTAGAGAGATTAATAACGCATTAAAAATGAGAATTATCAAATGCTACGTATATTCAACACTACTGTATGGCGCGGAAGCCTTGATATTGAACAAGCAACTAGAAAGTCGCATAGAAGCCCTGGATATGTGGATATACAGGCAAATAGGTCGTATTTCATGGAAACAAAAACGATCAAATGCAGAGATCCTAGAAAAACTGGGAGTGAAGAGACAGTTGTTGAAAGAAATAAAGAGGAGACAAGTGAAATATTTTGGCCACGTTAAAAGACATGATACTCTTATAAAAACCATACTGGAAGGCAAGGTTGAGGGCAAGCGAGCAAGAGGTAGACAACGATACAAGTGGGAGGATAACATCAAGAGATGGGCGAACATCAGCCTGACATAATGTACAGTCAAGGCAAGAGACAGACAGTGTTGGAGATCCATTGCAGCCAACCTTCATTGCGGAGACTGCACATGATTGATTGATTGATCACATGACTATGACATGATCATGTTCAACGTAAGCAGTGCGGTGCGCGGTGCGGCACGAATGGATTTCAAATCAACGCCCCTTATATTATGTTATATTCCTGTTTATTTTTATTTTGTCTTTATTCTATACATAAACTAGCGCATTAAATGAATCCCTTAAACAGATTATTTCTGTAAACATATCCACGAAGGTGTTACGCAATATGTTTCAGGATACAAAAAAATACAACTTACTCATAGGGTGACGGACTGTCTGAGCACATTATTCTTGTTGGCACCTGAGGTACCAACGTTATCTCATTACATATTGGGAAGAAAATGAACAATCCAGGCGGTAGATTTAAATATTGAAAAGAAATAAATGACTGCTAAAATACATACATATAGTTTTAGTATATAATGTATACCGTATGAAGAGGAATGCCGTGAACAGGAATACATTCCACAATATGGCAAACAAAATCAGCAATTGTTAGTTGATAGTTTCATAAGGAAGTGATTTATCTGTGGTGATGTGACAGCTATTGCCTGGCCTTGGCCGTATACAACAAGTCTGTTGACAATCAAATTCCTAAAACTCTTTGAGGAAATATTAGCAACCTAGGTCTAATCCTAGCAAGTCAGTATCATCATCATTATCATCCCTATAAACGATGCCAATAAGCGTTGGGGGGTCAGGAGAAACGTCTCTACCAACCTCACTTTGATAGATGAAAGTTCCTTCACGGGCTGGTAAGATATTCACTGCTGATACATGAGAATGGGACCCTTCAAGACGATTCAGGACGAACCTTCGCTTAGGGAAATATGGTATGGGAGACAACTAAAGTAATGTTGGTAGCGTTTGTTATTCCATACTGTGTCCCTTTATATTAATTGTATAACGATTATGTCGAACTTTGCCACCATAATAACAAATGTGACTCATGTTTGTGCAATGCTAGCAGTCTAGCACTCTAGTCTGCCAGCCCGGCAATCATGGGTTCAAATATGCATCGTTGCGTACTCTGTAAAATGGACCAAGCCTAAAAGTAGTACGAGAAAAGTATCTCCACATCTGATATGTCAATGTGGGAGTCGCACCCGATGCCAATTTGCATTATTGCGTGTAATAGGGACTTTGCCTATAATAATAATAAAAGTGGTTATGTCAAAGCTTATAGTAATACAAGTTGCTTAACAAGGATGCAAGGTACTTAAACGGCAGAATACAATAGTAAGTACGAGTATATAGACCTGTTTCTTTTGAACCAAGTACAAACATGCTGTATTGTAGGGATATTTTAATGAGAAACATTAAGTACGATTATATGTGATAAGAGCACCCTCTCGATAAAAATATAACACAACTGTATTGCAAATATTTAAGTCATGAAAATATGATATTTGTAGATTAAGATGAGGAGAAGAGTTCTTCAGAGCAATATCGGGATTGCGGTATTTAATCATCGACAGTTGGATTAGCTATGAATTATTTGGAAGAAGCAGCGGTATCATTTTAAAGAATAGTAATGACAATGTGATGGGTAGATAACACGCATAAAGAAAATATATTGAAAGGAGGTATTCACAAACATAAATTATTACTAGATTGAAAGTTGACATCACAAAGAACAACTGATCACTAGCATCAGAAGTTGACAATCCGCATTCTTTAGACACGTCGCGAGAAGGGGAGAGCTGGAGTACATCATGACAATGAAAAACCTAGAAGGAAAAAAGAGTCAGTGTTGGAAACAAGAGAAAAGGCGCTTTACAGTTTCATCTGATGGCATGGAAGTATCATAAACGATTAGTAAGAAACGAGACAGTAGGCTCTGGTCAGACATGATCACCAAGGCCATTCGGCATTGAATATATGTAAAATAGTTTCAAACATGAAAATACCACTAGCCATTACCGAAAAGAGACAGGCCACCTAGAATGTCTATTTCAAACATCATAGGACGTTATGTCTAATCTCATCTAGGGCATGCGAGGGAATATCTAATATGATATACAATAACATTCCTAGCTACACACTGCGTGGTTAACACTTTGACAAACGATTACCTATACCAACATTTTTAAACAAGAGATTCAAATTTGCCCTGCAGGAGTTTCCTAGAATTGGTCTTTGGTGATGAGATAAGGCCATCACATTTTATGGGATGGATGCACGGAGGGCTGGTTGGTCGGTGTTTCGCCCACTTAGCGAAAAGAAAAATTCAGGGGTCAAACCCTCGACCTCGGTATAACAGCATATAATACGTAGGTGCCATGCACATTGTCTCTGCAAGAATACAGGAAGCCGTTTGTATAGTTATATGTTTATGTCTGCCCAACTGTCTTGAATCCGTAGGGTGGGAATGGTTCGTGATGGCCCATAGTGTTGAGAGGTGTGACCTGTGATATTTAAATGCTAGTGTCCATTGGAGAAAATTGCCAAATGATCTCAACTCACTAACACTACTTAAGCAATGCCGTCCGTGAGTAGAAATATACAAACAACACATAAAATAAAATATACATAATATGCAAACCAGAATTACGAAAAACAAGAAACCGAAAGTACACATTTATAGCCAAGTAGAAACCAACGTACTATGCTAGCAACATAAGAAATATGTTAGCAAGAAAGAACTAAACAGAGGGAAAAGACAGCATTATAAGCACCACAGAATTATAACCAACTCTGAGGATGTAGCTTAACATATTTAGGAAGAAAGACAATGAGATAGTCAGTGAGAGAGAGAGGGAGAGAGAGAGAGAGAGAGAGAGAGAGAGAGAGGAGAGAGAGGAGAGAGAGAGAGAGAGAGAGAGAGAGAGAGAGAGAGAGAGAGAGATAGGGGGGGGGGGGAGAAGTGAGCTACTATTTTTGTGAATGTAATCAGATGATGTGAAGGACGTGAATGTCCCGTAATCAGACAGAGATGATACGTTGATACCGAATGCAGTAAACTTCTGTGTAATTTGACTGATCGCCTCAACCGTACTGAGTCTTCGTCTCTGCCCCTGCGCCTAATTCAAAGCCTGTCAGCTTCGCGTGCGTAAGTAAAGATGCATGGTTGTCACATTACCCGTTGTAATGAGGTCAGTATCTGTGTTATTGGAGAAAGGAACTAGACATAATAGACACCAACATAAAGCAAGAGGCAAGGCCTTTAAAGCACTAGAACTTCATCGCTTGGCTCTAATCAAACAAATAGTGTGCCTAAAACATATATTTTGGACCGTAGCATCAAGGCCCATGAAACAAATATAACGAAAACATCAATAAATACATTCAGGTGGCCCTCAACATAAGTTACAAACATGTTCAAAAAACATCGCACGGTGTAGTCAGATTTAGCAACTGGCCTAGGATCATTTCATAATTAAGAACCTACCCACAGCTGAATATGCATTGTGTGTGTGTGTGTGTTATTATGTGCAATTTGCTGCTGAAAAGGGATTGATCCCTTGTACCGTTTAGCAGCATGTCGTTTATAGACCGTCACAATAAACCACAAACGCTATTGGCTGTTTGTGATTGTATATGTAATATTTTACGTTCAGTAGTTTGTCGTTGCTTTCTGAACGTCCGACGATCATACTATTATGAACATATACGCAAAGTGATCTGCTCCCAAAGCGCCTGTGCCTACAATTTCATGAAGGTATGCTCCTAGGCCGTTCTAAAATCAATGACAAACTACTGAACGTAAAGTTGTGTCTAGAAAAAAAAAGATAAATAAATAACACACACACACACACACACACACGCATGCACGCACGCACGCACGCACGCACGCACGCACGCACTCACGCACGCACACACACACACACACACACACACACACACACACACACACATATCCAATAAATTCTGGGGTTGATTGCAAAATTCTGTAAAGAACATGAAACTTCAACTAAGCTGTAATTAGTGTTTGTAAGTTCTGATGTGCATCAGTTTTCTGAGAACGCATCTGCAGAAGACACACCCAGCTTCTCATTGCGCAGTCCTTACAGGTGCCTCATGATACACCACACGACCTGACTTGTATTTCCCACCCTCTTAATCAAATACCAGTGAAAATATTACTTCTCTCTCTCTCTCTCTCTCTCTCTCTCTCTCTCTCTCTCTCTCTCTCTCTCTCTCTCTCTCTCTCTCTCTCTCTCTCTCTCTCTCTCTCTCTCTCTCTCTCTCTCTCTCTCTCTCTCTCTCCATTTCACTTCCATTTCCCCATCTTTCTGCTTGTTCACGTACCTATGCATATGTAATTGAATATTACGTATTCTTGCATATCAAGGATTATTTACATACTATCATGACTGACGTGAGCTCGTGGGTGTAATTTATCATTACGTAAACCACTCTGGTATGCCCAGGATTCGTATAATATACAAGGGATCTTCGCGAGAATCTTATAATAGACATTCCTCCCTAGACCTGAGGTGCATGTGTAGTGCACCATGCCCGTTGACAGAGGCAATTGTGACATTTACACTTTATTTTACAAATATCCTCTGATATCAGAGACGACGTCTTGTCGGTTGCCTCTAATTTCGGCGCGGCAACATGAAGGTTTGCCTTTTCTCTTTAGTCAGTACTTGCTATGCTTGTCTGATGTCATATAGCTGTACATTTATATATATATATATATTAATGTTTGAATATCCTTTACAGGACATCGCTGTCAGCATCAGCATCTTTCAGCTGATTGTTGATTTCTTGGCAAGATTACGCTCAATAGTTTGCCATTGCTTTCTGAGCGACGGGCTCACATACCCGATAAGTTACCGAGTTACCGACGCGGTTAGAACCGCTACCGATTCTCGTCGTCGTCCCGTTACTCACGAGAGTATACGGAATTACGGAGAAAGTCGTTAACGCCTAGGCCAGGGAGACCGGCATATATCTACATGCTTCTGTTAGCGCTGAATGTTAGGCGGTGCTTATCAAACCCGACACCCCACATTGTGCCAACGGATTCGGGCGGAAGAGCGCAATTTGCAAGGTACAAGCCTTATCCTGGTGCGAGGAAACCTAAAGACTAAATGTCATGGCAGACTAGGCCTAAGCCTTGGTTGGTAACTGGCGGACAGTCAGAGCATTGCTTTGCTGATCCGGCAGCTTATGCAGCTTGTTTTGTTCCAGACGTATTGGTGTCACCTTTCGTCTGGAATAAACTAGGCAGGCCGAGAGAGGGATCATGCTGCATGGGCAACACATGGTCTCTAAATTCCAGGCTTTGTGTTATGGAGAGATAACCCCATTCTACAAACTATCGTCTGTCAAAACGGCAAAGTGTCAGTCACATATATATATATATATATATATATATATATTATATAAGTAAAGCCTCGATTTTCATCGATAATCCATCCGAAAACCGTCGGCGACATCCGATGACGACGAAAACCGAGGCAATTATTTCCATAAGAATTAATGTAAATCTGATTACTTCGTTTTAGACCAGTGGTTCTCATCCTTTTTTGGCCTATGCAACCCTTCACCATAAGTTCACCCCATATATTCACCCCTTTCGTATTTCCTCCATATAACTTCCCCCACCCACCCCTACAAAGTATAAGTAAAAATGGAAGTTAAATTTAATAACACATGCTAGAACAAATCTAGACGTCTGCATAAAATGTGATTTGTGGGTCTACTTACGTTATAAAACGAATTTCAGAAGGGTGAGAAGTAGAGAACTGTAAAGTATGGAGGGAAAAATAATATCAAGTAATCGGTTCTTGTATAAACGCGATCTTGAAATAATATTAATTCACCCCCTGGAAACCCTAAAATTCCCTCCTGGGAGGGGGTTGGAGGGATTCCCCACCGGTTGAGAACCACTGTGTTAGATACTCCAAAATATATCCCAACAACTATTTATAAAATAATATAATATGTTCGGCTCC
>JACEFZ010024090.1:0-22335 GCA_014155875.1 Cepaea nemoralis | reverse complement strand
CAGGATTGTATTGTTTTTATGCTTTATTCTGTCATTTTTTGTTATCTTTTTTCCCAGGAACCTCGCTGTTACAAGAAGGGAAACTGTTCCTCGGCCGTGGTAGCGGAGTTCCAGCGGACAGTAGAGGAGTGACTTTGCACTGTACACGCACCAGGCTTTGTGCAGATTTGAAGGTTCTGTCTTGTCCGTGTCAACAGTGGTTGTGTACTGTCTGTCCAGGTCACAGTGGTTGTATGCTGTCCATGTCACAGTGGTTGTATGCTGTCTGTCTGTCACAGTGATTGTATGCTGTCCATGTCACAGTGGTTGTATGCTGTCTGTCCATGTCACAGTGATTGTATGCTGTCCATGTCACAGTGGTTGTATGCTGTCTGTCTGTCACAGTGATTGTATGCTGTCCATGTCAACGTGGTTGTATGCTGTCTGTCTGTCACAGTGATTGTATGCTGTCCATGTCACAGTGGTTGTATGCTGTCTGTCCATGTCACAGTGATTGTGTGCTGTCCATGTCACAGTGGTTGTGTGTTGACTGTCCATGTCACAGTGATTGTGTGCTGTCCATGTCACAGTTGTTGTATGCTGTCTGTCCATGTCACAGTGATTGTGTGCTGTCCATGTCACAGTGATTGTGTGCTGTCCATGTCACAGTGGTTGTATGCTGTCTGTCCATGTCACAGTGATTGTGTGCTGTCCATGTCACAGTGGTTGTGTGTTGACTGTCCATGTCACATTGGTTGTATGCTGTCTGTCCATGTCACAGTGGTTGTGTGCTGTCCATGTCAGTGGTTGTGTGCTGTCCATGTCACAGTGGTTGTGTGCTGTCCATGTCACAGTGGTTGTGTGCTGTCCATGTCACAGTGGTTGTGTGCTGTCCATGTCACAGTGGTTGTGTGCTGTCCATGTCACAGTGGTTGTGTGCTGTCTGACCATGTCACAGTGGTTGTGTGCTGTCTGTCCATGTCACAGTGGTTGTGTGCTGTCTGTCCATGTCACAGTGATTGTGTACTGTCCATGTCACAGTGGTTGTATGCTGTCTGTCCATGTCACAGTGGTTGTATGCTGTCTGTCCATGTCACAGTGATTGTATGCTGTCCATGTCACAGTGGTTGTGTGCTGTCTGTCCATGTCACAGTGGTTGTGTACTGTCCATGTCACAGTGATTGTATGCTGTCCATGTCACAGTGATTGTATGCTGTCCATGTCACAGTGATTGTATGCTGTCCATGTCACAGTGATTGTATGCTGTCCATGTCACAGTGGTTGTGTGTTGACTGTCCATGTCACAGTGGTTGTGTGTTGTCCATGTCACAGTGATTGTGTGCTGTCCATGTCACAGTGGTTGTATGCTGTCTGTCCATGTCACAGTGGTTGTGTACTGTCCATGTCACAGTGGTTGTGTGTTGACTGTCCATGTCACAGTGGTTGTGTGCTGTCTGTCCATGTCACAGTAGTTGTGTGTTGACTGTCCATGTCACAGTGGTTGTGTGTTGACTGTCCATGTCACAGTAGTTGTGTGCTGTCTGTCCATGTCACAGTGGTTGTGTGCTGTCCATGTCACAGTGGTTGTGTGTTGACTGTCCATGTCACAGTAGTTGTGTGTTGACTGTCCATGTCACAGTAGTTGTGTTTGTTGACTGTCCATGTCACAGTGGTTGTGTGTTGACTGTCCATGTCACAGTGGTTGTGTGCTGTCTGTCCATGTCACAGTGGTTGTGTGTTGACTGTCCATGTCACAGTGGTTGTGTGTTGACTGTCCATGTCACAGTGGTTGTGTGTTGACTGTCCATGTCACAGTGGTTGTGTGTTGACTGTCCATGTCACAGTGGTTGTGTGCTGTCTGTTCATGTCACAGTGGTTGTGTGCTGTCTGTCCATGTCACAGTAGTTGTGTGTGCTGTCCATGTCACAGTGGTTGTGTGTTGACTGTCCATGTCACAGTAGTTGTGTGTGCTGTCCATGTCACAGTGGTTGTGTGTGCTGTCCATGTCACAGTGGTTGTGTGTTGACTGTCCATGTCACAGTAGTTGTGTGTGCTGTCCATGTCACAGTGGTTGTGTGTTGACTGTCCATGTCACAGTAGTTGTGTGTGCTGTCCATGTCACAGTGGTTGTGTGTGCTGTCCATGTCACAGTGGTTGTGTGTGCTGTCCATGTCACAGTGGTTGTGTGTGCTGTCCATGTCACAGTGGTTGTGTGTGCTGTCTGTCCATGTCACAGTAGTTGTGTGTGCTGTCCATGTCACAGTAGTTGTGTGTGCTGTCCATGTCACAGTGGTTGTGTACTGTCTGTCCATGTCACAGTAGTTGTGTGTGCTGTCCATGTCACAGTAGTTGTGTGTGCTGTCCATGTCACAGTAGTTGTGTGTGCTGTCCATGTCACAGTAGTTGTGTGTGCTGTCCATGTCACAGTAGTTGTGTGCTGTCTGTCCATGACACAGTAGTTGTGTGTGCTGTCCATGTCACAGTGGTTGTGTGCTGTCCATGTCACAGTGGTTGTGTGTTGACTGTCCATGTCACAGTGGTTGTGTGTTGACTGTCCATGTCACAGTGGTTGTGTGTTGACTGTCCATGTCACAGTGGTTGTGTGTTGACTGTCCATGTCACAGTAGTTGTGTGTGCTGTCCATGTCACAGTGGTTGTGTGTTGACTGTCCATGTCACAGTGGTTGTATGTTATCTGTCCATGTCACAGTAGTTGTGTGTGCTGTCCATGTCACAGTGGTTGTGTGTTGACTGTCCATGTCACAGTGGTTGTATGTTATCTGTCCATGTCACAGTAGATGTGTGTGCTGTCCATGTCACAGTGGTTGTGTGTTGACTGTCCATGTCACAGTGGTTGTGTGCTGTCTGTCCATGTCACAGTGGTTGTGTGTTGTCTGTCCATGTCACAGTGGTTGTGTGTTGTCTGTCCATGTCACAGTGGTTGTGTGCTGTCTGTCCATGTCACAGTGGTTGTGTGCTGTCTGTCCATGTCACAGTGGTTGTGTGCTGTCCATGTCACAGTGGTTGTGTGCTGTCTGTCCATGTCACAGTGGTTGTGTGCTGTCCATGTCACAGTGGTTGTGTGCTGTCCATGTCACAGTGGTTGTGTGCTGTCCATGTCACAGTGGTTGTGTGCTGTCCATGTCACAGTGGTTGTGTGCTGTCTGTCCATGTCACAGTGGTTGTGTGCTGTCTGTCCATGTCACAGTGGTTGTGTGCTGTCCATGTCACAGTGGTTGTGTGCTTTCCATGTCACAGTGGTTGTGTGCTGTCTGTCCATGTCACAGTGGTTGTGTGCTGTCCATGTCACAGTGGTTGTGTACTGTCTGTCCATGTCACAGTGGTTGTATGCTGTCCATGTCACAGTGGTTGTGTGCTGTCCATGTCACAGTGGTTGTGTGCTGTCCATGTCACAGTGGTTGTGCTGCTGTCCATTCACAGTGGTTTGCTGTGCTGTCCATGTCACAGTGGTTGTGTGCTGTCTATCCATGTCACACTGGTTGTGTGCTGTCCATGTCACAGTGGTTGTGTGCTGTCTGTCCATGTCACAGTGGTTGTATGCTGTCTGTCCATGTCACAGTGGTTGTATGCTGTCTGTCCATGTCACAGTGATTGTGTGCTGTCCATGTCACAGTGGTTGTATGCTGTCTGTCCATGTCACAGTGATTGTGTGCTGTCCATGTCACAGTGGTTGTATGCTGTCTGTCCATGTCACAGTGGTTGTATGCTGTCTGTCCATGTCACAGTGGTTGTGTGCTGTCTGTCCATGTCACAGTGATTGTATGCTGTCTGTCCATGTCACAGTGGTTGTGTGTTGTCTGTCCATGTCACAGTGATTGTGTGCTGTCTGTCCATGTCACAGTGATTGTGTGCTGTCTGACCATGTCACAGTGATTGTATGCTGTCTGTCCATGTCACAGTGATTGTGTGCTGTCTGTCCATGTCACAGTGGTTGTGTGCTGTCTGACCATGTCACAGTGGTTGTGTGCTGTCTGTCCATGTTACAGTGGTTGTGTGCTGTCTGTCCATGTCAGTGATTGTGTGCTGTCTGTCCATGTCACAGTGATTGTGTGTTGTCTGTCCATGTCACAGTGATTGTGTACTGTCTGTCCATGTCACAGTGATTGTGTACTGTCTGTCCATGTCACAGTGGTTGTGTGTTGTCTGTCCATGTCACAGTGATTGTGTACTGTCTGTCCATGTCACAGTGATTGTATGCTGTCTGTCCATGTCACAGTGATTGTGTGCTGTCTGACCATGTCACAGTGATTGTATGCTGTCTGTCCATGTCACAGTGATTGTGTACTGTCTGTCCATGTCACAGTGGTTGTGTGCTGTCTGTCTGTCACAGTGATTGTGTGCTGTCTGTCTGTCACAATGATTGTGTGCTGTCTGTCTGTCACAGTGATAGTATGCTGTCTGACCATGTCACAGTGATTGTATGCTGTCTGTCGCAATGATTATGTGCTGTCTGTCTGTCACAATGATTGTGTGCTGTCTGTCTGTCACAGTGATAGTATGCTGTCTGACCATGTCACAGTGATTGTATGCTGTCTGTCGCAATGATTATGTGCTGTCTGTCTGTCACAGTGATTGTATGCTTTCTGTCTGTCACAATGATTGTGTGCTGTCTGTCACAGTGATTGTATGCTGTGTGACCATGTCACAGTGGTTGTATGCTGTCCATGTCACAGTGATTGTATGCTGTCTGACCATGTCACAGTGACTGTATGCTGTCTGACCATGTCACAGTGGTTGTATGCTGTGTGACCTTGTCACAGTGGTTGTATGCTGTCCATGTCACAGTGGTTGTATGCTGTCTGACCATGTCACAGTGATTGTATGCTGTCTATGTCACAGTGATTGTATGCTGTCTGACCATGTCACAGTGATTGTATGCTGTCTGACCATGTCACAGTGATTGTATGCTGTCTGACCATGTCACAGTGATTGTATGCTGTCTGACCATGCCACAGTGATTGTATGCTGTCTGACCATGTTACAGTGATTGTATGCTGTCTGACCATGTCACAGTGATTGTATGCTGTCTGACCATGTCACAGTGATTGTATGCTGTCTGACCATGTCACGGTGATTGTATGCTGTCTGACCATGTCACGGTGATTGTATGCTGTCTGACCATGTCACGGTGATTGTATGCTGTCTGTCCATGTCACAGTGGTTGTGTGCTGTCCATGTCACAGTGATTGTGTGCTGTCTGTCCATGTCACAGTGATTGTGTACTGTCTGTCCATGTCACAGTGATTGTATGCTGCCTGTCCATGTCACAGTGATTGTGTGTTGTCTGTCCATGTCACAGTGATTGTGTACTGTCTGTCCATGTCACAGTGATTGTGTACTGTCTGTCCATGTCACAGTGATTGTATGCTGTCTGACCATGTCACAGTTATTGTATGCTGTCTGTCCATGTCACAGTGATTGTGTACTGTCTGTCCATGTCACAGTGGTTGTGTGCTGTCTGTCAGTGATTGTGTGCTGTCTGTCTGTCACAATGATTGTGTGCTGTCTGTCTGTCACAGTGATAGTATGCTGTCTGACCATGTCACAGTGATTGTATGCTGTCTGTCACAATGATTGTGTGCTGTCTGTCTGTCACAGTGATTGTATGCTGTCTGACCATGTCACAGTGATTGTATGCTGTCTGTCCATGTCACAGTGATTGTGTGCTGTCTGTCTGTCACAGTGATTGTATGCTGCCTGACCATGTCACAGTGATTGTATGCTGTCTGACCATGTCACAGTGATTGTATGCTGTCTGACCATGTCACAGTGATTGTATGCTGTCTGACCATGTCACAGTGATTGTATGCTGTCTGACCATGTCACAGTGATTGTATGCTGTCTGTCCATGTCACAGTGATTGTATTGCCTGTCTGACCATGTCACAGTGATTGTATGCTGTCCTGTCCATGTCACAGTGATTGTATGCTGTCTGTCTGTCACAATGATTGTTTGCTCCCTGTCTGTCTGTCACAGTGATTGTATGCTGTCTGTCTGTCACAATGATTGTATGCTGTCTGGTCACAGTGATTGTATGCTGTCTGACCATGTCACAGTGATTGTATGCTGTCTGTCCATGTCACAGTTAATGTGTGCTGTCTGTCTGTCACAGTGATTGTATGCTGTCTGTCTGTCACAATGATTGTGTGCTGTCTGTCTGTCACTGTGATTGTATGCTGTCTGACCATGTCACAGTGATTGTGTGCTGTCTGTCTGTCACAGTGATTGTATGCTGTCTGACCATATCACAGTGGTTGTATGCTGTGTGACCATGTCACAGTGGTTGTATGCTGTCCATGTCACAGTGGTTGTATGCTGTCCATGTCACAGTGATTGTATGCTGTCTGACCATGTCACAGTGACTGTATGCTGTCTGACCATGTCACAGTGGTTGTATGCTGTCCATGTCACAGTGGTTGTATGCTGTCTGACCATGTCACAGTGATTGTATGCTGTCTATGTCACAGTGATTGTATGCTGTCTGACCATGTCACAGTGATTGTATGCTGTCTGACCATGTCACAGTGATTGTATGCTGTCTGACCATGTCACAGTGAATGTATACTGTCTGACCATGTCACAGTGATTGTATGCTGTCTGACCATGTCACAGTGATTGTATGCTGTCTGTCCATGTCACAGTGGTTGTATGCTGTCTGACCATGTCACAGTGATTGTATGCTGTCTGTCCATGTCACAGTGATTGTGTGCTGTCTGTCTGCTACTGTGATTGTGTGCTATCTGTCTGTCACAGTGATTGTGCACTGTCTGTCTGTGTCACACTGGTGTACTGTCTGTCCATGTCAGAGGTTGTGTAGTCTGTCCATGTCACTGGTTGTGTGCTCTGTCCGTGTCAGTGGTTGTGTGCTGTCTGTGTCACATTGGTTGTGTAGTTTCATCACCACCCATTGTATAGTTCCATGATCAACAATTGTATAGATTTGTGGTCTCAGTTTATATATTGCTGTGACCAGTGATTGTATAGGGCCTTGGCCAGTGGCTGTGTAGTGCCGTGACCAATGGCTGTATAGTGCTGTGACCAGTGACTAGTGTTGTGACTAGTGACTGTAGAGTGTCATGACTTAGTTCTGTGAACTGTGATTTTGTAGTGCTGTGATCATTGTATCGTGCTGTGATCAATGATTGTAGTGTAACTTACAATAATATAGTCCTCAACCTGGTACAGCACAAGGCAACTACTTGAGCATGACTGTTAGTCGTATACAACCTTCCTACTATGTTATTTACCAGATTCTGTTAATCTCCCCAGGAATACACGTCCCGACAATGACCGAGCTGTCCGCCATTTGCTACAGACTTGGAAGCATGCGCCTGCTGCTCACGGAGCCAGGCTCTCGAGACCTAAGTATGCGGATCCGTCTCAACGTGAGCCAAGATGACATCATGTACGCTCTTAGGGATGACACACCAAGCTAAAATTGTTATGCTTGTTTCATTTCACATTATCTGTTAATTTTTGTTTCACATCTCGCTTATGCTAAATCGAAGTTCTTGAGAACAGTTTTGTGTGCGTTAGTGTGTGGCAGTTTGTGGTCAGTGGTCTGGGTAATTTCAGGTATTGAATGTTGTAGAATGCAAGTTTGCTGTATTTGGAACTGTTTACGATGTGATATTCATCTCTTTCTAGTAACTTCAGGTGTATGTGTTTTCACAATATACCAGATAAGTGTGTAGTTTTGGTGAAAGTGCCAATCACATTGTCCAAAAAGGAAAGCACACTTATACAAGTGCTGCAAGTAAGTGAAGTGTGTCTGTGAGCTAGCTACTCCGTGTATGTCTGTCAGGAAGATTGACTTTTCATCTAATATCCGAGTCATGGCAGACAGTCTGTCATTGATGTACTTGCATTAAAGTGAAGGCTCTTGTTGATTTGTTAAATGCTCAGCAGTGAAGGATCTTGAAGAAAAATGTTCTATTTCAGATAAGTTATCACTTTGACTGAATCTGGTCAAATGCTGCAGCAGGCCAACAAGGACAACTGTCATGGCCTGTACTAATTGGGAAGGAATTTGGTCAACCTTCCATGTCCATGGATGTCAGTCACATTGACATGTCAAACTGATTGAGAGCTGACCAAGGAATGTGTAATAGTTCATGCCATACCAATTTAAAGAAACTTTGAACATGTCGTGTTTGTAGAAAATTTGTGGCACACCAGCTGACATATGAACAAAACATATCAGACGCATGCAATCAGAAGCTGAGTCTTTCACGAAATTGTTGTATGCACTAGATATGCCTTCACTTTACAGGAAGTACATCAGTGCCTAACTGTTGGCCTGTAATCCTAACTGTTGGCCTGTAATCCTAACTGTTGGCCTGTAATCCTAACTGTTGGTCTGTAATCCCACTATTTTTAGACTAAAAGTAAACATCGCTGGGACACATACCTGTAGTAGCTAGCTAACTGACCAGCTTGTGACACTAGTTAAGTCTGCTTTCTGTTTGGACAGCTCTTGTACGCCAGCTAATATGTGGGTAACTGTGCTAGAAATATGTACCGATAGTACCAGCTGACATGATTTCAGTGCTGTGCATGACACATGTTGTCAGGCAGCAATAGACATCTGGGTGGCTGTTTTGTTTGTTCAAATGTGATTCTTGGCCGTCCCACTGTGGATCCAAATCAGATAATCAGTCTTCTTTTCATGTGCACTTATACTGCAACCGGCTTTGTAGTGAAGGAGTTACCGACACAGTTTGTAATCCCGCATACCACATTTGAAACACAGCTGGTTGGGTTTTTATGAAATGGTATGTATGCCGGTCGTTCAGAAAGCAATTGCAAAATACTGAACGTAAATTTGCCCAGAATTGACTGCTATGTCCGTAAAGGATATGCAACTATACTGCAAGTTCCAGAGAGTTATGTCAGTCACAGTGCACCAACTGTCACTGAAGGGACTGGTTCAGAACCTATCAGGACACTGAGACTAGGTCGTACATAGGTACCTAGCATTGGTGTGAGTTAGGGAAGGGAATCACTGCAGGAAAACAACTGGTCACTACACATGATAAAATATAGCCTTGTGTAGTGTTATCATATTTGGATATCAGTACCCTTGATAATGAAATAACACTGCCATTGTGGACATCAGCAATTTGGTCATTGCGATGCATAGTTCAAGGGTTGTTTATTCTGATGTGTCGTATCCTCGTGTTACACATTAATATGTTTGTGTTGCTAAGGTGAATTAGTATTGTTTAAATTGGTCATGTGAACTAATTGTTTATACTGGTAGTGTGAATTAGTATTACATTAGTAGTACATTACAAGAAGACAAACACTGGGACATTTTGTGATAACTGGACTATTTGTGGAAAAAGAGATGAAGGAAGACAGTGTGAGAAAATTCTTAACAATCTTGTGTTGTGGCATGGAAGGGAGTCAACACACGAATTGATCCATGCTGTCAGAGATCGCAATTTGTGGAGAGGCATGAGTGTGCACGCCAGCCGGCAAGGCGCTGGATGATGATGATGATGAATTACTATTTATACATGTAATTTGAACTAATATAGTTTATATTGGTAATTTAAACAGATATATAGTTTATATTGGTATGTTGAAGTGATATTGTTTAGGTTGGTAATGTGCTCTAATATTGTTGATCTTGTTTCTGTGTACTAGTACTGAACATTTGTGTCATGATCAAGTATTTATTTTGAGGTTCAAGCATTTGTTGTCCTGATGCATATATTAATTAAATGTTAACATTGTGTTCTTTGATCTGGTGTCTGTTCACTGGTGTATTGTTTATTATTGTGTGACATCACTGCCATCATTAACAGTACATAGACTGGTGGTGACATCAGCTGATCATGTTACTCCACTCCCCCATGATACTTCACTCCCCCGTTACTCCTCTCCCTCATGATACTCCCCTCCCCCATGATACTCCACTCCGCCATTACTCCCTTTCAACTTTGTGTGACGGTTTGTTCCATGCTCAGTCTTCGTAGACTTAGATGGATAGGACACGTTAGGAGGATGGATAACGGTAGAATACCAAAGGACATCTTTTTGGTGAATTACAGATGGGTAAGAGATCTCAGGGTCGGCCTCTACTACGATACAAAGATGTGTGTAAGCGGGACATGACTGATTGTGGCATAACGCAGCCAACATTATTCATCTTATCAACAAATGCCGCAAAAAGAGGAAACAACATTAAAAGAAATTGACTTCACAAACGCAATTGGAGATTGGGACGTAAAACTTAACATCGAAACTGGAACTGAACAAGTGACAAATGACGTGGATTCTTGGAAGGATTTCATCAGACCAAGCTCGGAAAATCATTGGATGAGAAAACCACCTGACCCGCCTTCGCGCCAGTGCATAATTAACATATATCCCCATTTCATCAGAAATGTTAATCAGCCGGCACTTTTGTCTGAACTCGCTCCATGGACGGATGTGAGAATATGGTGTGATCAAAAATTCAATGGACAAGGCAAAAGTCTGGATCCGAGGTACGTTTGTTAGCCCTTGATTAGACTAAGAACCCGATGTATCAAGTGTCAAGTAACGTAAACCCATGTTTGTGATGTCAATTGAAATGTATGATTATTAATTAAAACCTCAGAAATGTAAAAATGCCTCGACTGTAGATTCTAATGACGCAAAGCCATTCCCGGCCAGAATATTCTCTTCGATGAAACTGCCAACCTCTGATATTCTTAAAGATAATTATTAACTTTAGGAAGTGCATTACACTATTACATTCTATTCTAAACAACTGTGAGAGGTGATGATTCGAAAGCAATCTTGTGCATTTCACCAGAAACATTGTAACAGATGCTATCACGGTCTACAGCTGAAATGACAGTTCGTGTACTAGAACAAGTGCCTTGTTCTAAAACAGACTATCTATGCCTATTTACAATCTAGAAAGCTGAAAGTGAAATCAATCTTTCCTTTCTCCTTTGTCTATAGAAATAATAGGGTTTGGCGAAATAAATATTTATATTTATGTCAAATTTAATTAGATAAGAGCACTTAGGAACTGCAATACATGAGAAAGTTGTGCTTCGCGGAACACCATCACGCGAAGTGAGCTTAACTCATTACTCAACATAACTTAAAACACAACACCACTCATCACAACACAACACTCAACATCACAACAACAACAACAGGTAATGGAAGAGAGTTATTAGACACAAGAAGAAGAAGTAGTTAATTGGGAAAACACAGAGAATTATTTATACACATTGTGAACACCATTGAGTAGAAGAAATGTTATAAATGTATGTCCTTTATTTACATGCATCTTGACACCTTCTCACTCTTGTCATTGTCTCACTGTACACGTTCACTGACCCCAGGTCAAATGAAGATTTACATACAGCAGGAACAAGTTGATCCAAGGCGTACACAGTGTGATAAACTCTGACCACCCCAAATTAACCCAACACTAGCTTAGAGAGAAAAGAGGGGGAGTGTCAACAACTCACTGACAGGCCTCATCGGGTACTTCTCTCACACCAATACAAGAATACTTGCAAGTCGTGTGGGAGGCAAAATACATAGTGCAGTTTATTGCCATTGGCTCGCTACAGCAGTGAACAGTCGCTAATGAAACACATAACACTCTACCACAGAATCCTCTATCACAAATAGCTAACCACTATGCTACTTTCTATCTATGTAGTTACAACAAAACTCTAGCTCTATTCTAAGCGAGGTGTACTCGACACGTCCTGTCTCCCGTCTGCCAATCTTTACTCCCGCGGGTACACACCACGCGGAGTCACATTCACCTTGACGCGTGTTGCCTCACCTGGCACGCTTGATGGCAAACGTGTCATGTTGAGTGTCTACTCAACTTCTCCCGCTACCACGAGGCATGATGCTTATCGTGGTTAGAGTGCTAACTCTCTGAACCACGCCTGCGTGTCTCATGAGGGAATGGTTAACCTGACCCTATTCCCTCATCTCCCCTGCCCTTGCCTCGGGCACAGAATCCCCTCATGGCCTCTTTAAGATTACCTGCTCTTCCTGGCTGAGGGGATGTGTTCAAGTCTTTGACACACACCCGCCCCTCCTGTGTTGCGTCACCAACTTTCACTCATTGGTTGTGACGCAAGAGGTTTCTAAAAAATTAGTGTCTCTAATTTTTGTCAAAGACTCTAGATAACCTGGCTTTGGGCATTCTAATAGACTCCTACTGACTTTCACCACAATGTAGCGAAACTTTACTTGGCTACTGGCAATCGCCACAAACTTGACTGGTTGGCGTGAGCCCTTTCTCACATGCTATATTATACTTATTAGAGGTATGTCTGAACCGGACCGTTGTCTTATAAGACCTGCCCTCACATAGTAAATTAACTTACTACCCATCCAAAGTTGACTTTCTTAGGGTCAACACATGAATTGCTTCATGTCCCCCATATAATATCTAACAACCATTATACAAGAGTGTGTGCGATAGGCTTTACCTACATCGCTTCCGCGTGTAAGTTCCATTTCACTGTTAAGATAGTTTTTCGTTGTCTATTATGTCCCCTGACCCAAAGTTATCTCCCTTTGATTTACAAAAAGTGTATGTAATTTATATGTTTGTTTTCCTGGTTGTTTGCGTGTTTGTATGTAATTAATCTACTAATCTAATTCCTACTCTATATTTATAACTTGTATGTGTATGTATGTTAGTTTTTTTGAGTGTCATAATTTGGTTCAATGTGGCCACAAACAGGTGCATAACACTAATTCGTGACTACATTCCCTGGTTATGAAACCCAAAATACTGTAATCTAAGTTCTAACCTATATTACAGACAACACATTCACACTAGCACATGTTCACCAACGAAAAACAACAATCACACAAACAAATATTAAAAGTTAAGCGAGGCAGCAGAAGAATTTGCTGACTAACCTCCCTCTCTCCTGTCTCTCTTCCATTCGTTTTCACATTCACACTGCTGTTATACTCCTTTCACTCCTAATTCTATCATACATCTTTTATCCTTATATACCCATTCTTCTGATTATTTAAAAACCTTTGAGTAACACTGTACAGATTCGGCGCAGTTTGAGACTGTCGAGCCCAATGACTGTGCGTAAGTCGCTGCACGAGTCATCTATTTACACTATATTTACATGGATGAGACCGTGTTGATGATTTGTCCCCTTGATCTCATCGTACAGTATATTAAATTAATCTAAGACTCTACATTCTAACATAGTAATCCTATTTCTATACCTCAGTATTTGATGTGTTATCTAACTTTTGTCATGCTTATTATCTGATATGTTTATCTAATCTAAGGGATGTAATCTAACTATTTCACTGTACATGATGTGATGTGAGTTATGTACCTTAATTAAATGGATGATGTGAACAGAAATTATATACTTTTCTACCACTATATTACCTAATTTTTTTAAATTGAGAAGAAATTATATGATTGATGTTCTTACTCTAAATGGTGTAAATGATGTAAGTTCACTTATGTAATGTAAAATGATAATACTAATAAATGGTAATGTTTGATCGATGGTATGATTTCACTAAGATGGAATAAGCTAAACTATATTGCAGTTAAATGAAATATCACAATCTAAATGGTGCTATTTCTATCACTATTTTAATTTAATTTATTATGATGTAATTAACTATATTTATGTCTAATCTAATATTGTAATTTAAATTTAAGTTAAGTAACCGGGTTAATTACTGTACTACCTAAACTATTTAACTAAATGAGAATTATTATATTACCTAATTCTATCTCTAATTTATCATTATTTTAAAATATTTAATTACATATCACATTAAGTTTATATACACTGTATTCAGTTCCTTCAGGATAGTAGTTGCCTTCATGTTTCCACATTGGTTGTATATGCATAATAAATCTACACAATTTGCCTGGGTATCTGAAATACATTATACAGTCATACTAGAGTTTTCTCGGTAGTGCCCGTGTAGAGATTCGCTGGTGTCGTAGCTCAGTCTTTTTCGTGTCTATAATTAAGCACTGTTCTGACACTGTTCTCTGCATTTCACGCACATGATACACCGGAATGGAGCTTAGTTGAAAATGAGCTGTCCTATTACACACGGTAGTATCTACGTTCTGCAGCACAGTTCTTTAGTTCATGTCTGCGGACACCTGATAGTTCATTGTACTTGGTTCATTATTTAGCACATAAAGTAGATGTCTATGTAACACATTTTATATACATTATTGTAATCTATTTATGTACTGACTATCACTCTCTATCTATATGCGGACTTTCGGGTATTTCTACCCCTGATGGTCTACTAAGGGTATCAGCTAAAATGTTGTCTTTACCCTTGATGTGTTCTATACTAAACGTATAGTTCTGCAAAATAAGAGACCACCTGTATATCCGGTTGTTTCGGTGCACCCCGGACTGGATGACTGTAATGGGAGAATTATCTGTCTGGACAATGAAGTGTACACCTGCCAGAAATCGATGGAGCTTTCTCACCGCATAGATGACGCTTAGGGCTTCTAGTTCTGATATTGAATATCTGGACTCGGCAGGTGTGATCTTACGGCTCACGTAACAAATCGGGTGGAAGATGCCCTCAAAAAATTGGCTTAGTACTGGTAGCATCTGTCCTAAAATAATAAACGAGCCTAGGATTAGGCAAGCGGAGGATTGGAATATTTACAAAAAAGAATTTTCAATTTTTGACAATGCAGAAATTAATAATGCATCTTTCACATTTCATTCTACCAATGCTTTTAAAACATTGGAATATAGAATTATAATTTCTGAGTAATTTACCAATTCCAAAAGGCTTCTGACCTGTTTCTTTCTGTTAGACATGGTCAGATTCATAATTTTGGTACTAATTTTCAGGTCAGTCTATAGTTGGAGTTGAGAAATGACATGACCCAAAAATGAATTTATTTCAGGCATAATTTGACTTTGCTTGGTTTCATAGTGAGACCGAAGAGTCGCACTCTGTCAAAGGCATGTCTCAGTTTCAGTAGGTGTATTGTTCAGTCATCAGTATTCTGATTTATTCATGTGTCTTCTGTAAGTTCACTACCTGTATGCCCCTCGTCGGATTTGCCAGTCTCGCTAACTAGTGTAGTTGCGCTATGTATGTCTGTCGTCTGATCACTTGGTGTTGTTGCAATATGTTCGTCTGTCTCTACTTCTGTCTGTTGTCTTGAAAAGTAAAGTTTACGCATGTTGACATGGAATATCTCTAAGTGTATGTTTATCGATATTTCATAGTCAGCATTTACCATGGTTATGTACCACCTTGAATAGTCGTTGCCGTTTCGCTGGTATGGAAGTAGCCTAAATCTGTCTTGATCAAGTTCAAGATCACTGGTTCTTGCACCGTTGTTTGTGTGTTTGTGGTAGAACTGACCCTTCCTCTATCAAATGGCTTGGGAGCCAGTATAGAAGGTTGTACTTCAGTTGTAGGATGTCTACCCTTAAACTTTTGTACCAATTGTTGACAGACATTACACGCAAATACATTATGAAAACAATTTTATCTTCTTGAAAAAACCTGGTCTGGTGTTGTTGTATGCAATTTGACCAGTCACCGGTGTTTTATGTGCATATTTTGGCATAGTTAACCGGTGTTGTTCAGGTAACACCTGTTCATGGTTACCAGTAGCATGACCTGTAGTTGGAATGCCATTCTTACGTCTAAATAAACAAGATGCATTTTTGGTCACTCTGGCTTTGACCTTTAACAATTTTAAGTATGGAGACACATTAAGAGTAGATTTCTGGTGGTGTAAAAGTTTCTGTTTGTTTGTGTCATCTGTGCTGGTTGTAGAAAGCATCAGTAGTGTCTCATCTTGTAATATGTTATGATGTTTTGCAGTGTCTGTTTTGGCTGTTGTAATAGTTGCCTTTACTTTCTCCCATGCAACTATTTCATCAATCGTACAATGTTTTAGTTGGGGTAAGCACCCCAGAATTAAATCAGTACAAGGGTTGTTCAGTATTGCACAGGTAAAGGTACCAGAGAGAAAAGGAGAATCAATATGGGCTTTTGCCAAAGGGTAAATTTCAATGTTACCCGAGAAGGTACGGCATTTGACAGTATCACCTGTGTAATCACCCGGATTCACCAGTTCTTTCCGAAGACCAATAAGGGTGCTGCCGCTGTCCAGCAAACACTGGCATGGTACATCATTGACCACTGCATTGTGGAACACAAGATTGCCTCTGGAGGCTACTGCTGCGTTTACACTCTCAGATGAGCATAGTACTGTATGTCCACATTCTAGTTTCGCGTCTGTATGGAATTGGTGACATCGTTCACAGCTGTCGAAGCTCAACATATCGTATGCACCACAAACATTTTCTGCTTGGTTATTAGGTAAGTCACTTTCACTCTCAGACTCATTCTCACTACCACCATCTGAAGAGGTGTCAATCAAAATGGCATTACTGGCTTTCATATGCTGCCGGCCAAGGCACTTATTACTATAATGGCCATAGCTGGAACAAAAAAAACATTTAATGGCCCGCCTGTATGCAGATCTTTTGCTCTGCTGTTTCTTGATCACTTTTTCAAGATGCGCCGGATAATTTGGCGATTTGTCACACATAGCATAAGAATCATGTACAAGTTGACAATGTATGCATTTGGACACTTTCATGTCTTTCTTATCATATTTCTGAAATGGTTTTCTATTACTCTGATATTTTGGTTGGTCTTTCACAAAAGAAACTATTTCAGAGTCATTTGAAGTTTTAAAGACATCTCTGTTAGAAGAAAAATATGCCGATCCTTTCTTTTCAAACTGTTCTATGTTTTCTATGTCTGACTGCTGTAAAAATTTAGCAAAAGGAGAAGGTATGGTGGATATAACCTTATCCATAGCAATTAAGTTTTTTAATCTATCAAAGTCTCTTCCTATGTTAGCCGCTTTAAGCCATCTATTTAGTACACTTAGAACATTTGAGACGTAATCAATGAAAGTCTCATTGGGTTTAGGCTTTAAATTTGAAAATTGATTTTGATATCCAGGGGCATCAAGTAAAAAGTGTTGCATTATCCTATCATGGATGTATTGATAGTTAGATCTGAGGTCTGTTGGTATGGACTCTATTACTTTGAGGTGCTCACCACTGAGATTCTTCATAAAAATCGGAGCCCACATTTCTAATGGAACTTGGTGAAATTTAAATTGGTACTCTACGTTCTCTATCCATGCTGATATGGGATCATCTTTACAGTATGGTTTGATAATATTTTTATATTTGTTGAACTTATTTTCCTCTTGTTGACTTCTTAGTTTAGTGGCAGAAATTTCTGCGTGTGACTCTACGTCCCTTTCTTTCATCTTTAACTGTGTCTCTGATTCTACTTGTATCTGTTTTTCTTTGACTCTTGCCATTTCAGCTATTTCAGATTGCTTTAATTCTTTGTCCTGATCTAATTGCCTTTGCTTTAATTCTAGTTCTTTCTGTTTTATCTCCTTCTCATGTTCTAACTGTTGTTGTTTAAGTTCTAATTCTTTCTGTTTTGTCTCTTTATCATGTTCTCTATCTCGTTCTTCTTTTTCCTTTTGTTGCTGTAATTGTTGTTGCTTAATCTGTTGGTCATCTTCTAGCTGTTTCTGTTTTGTTATCTCAGCTAGTTGAGCAATCTCTTTTTGATGTTGTCTTTCTTGTGCGCGTTCGTTTCTTTCAGCATCTTCTTTTCGTATGCGATCGGCTTTTTCAGCCTCTTCTTTTCGTATGCGATCAGCTTTTTCAGCCTCTTCTTTTCGTATGCGATCAGCTTTTTCAGCCTCTTTTGCTTCTTTCTCAGCATCTTTTAATTCTTTAAATTTCTGAGCTGCATATTGCTGTAGTTCTTTCCCTGTTAATTCCAGTTCTTTACCTGCTTTTATGAAATCTGATAAAGTTGCCATCTTAATTTAGTAATTGGCTAGCAGTGACAGACAATGATCTTTTTATTAATTATCTATCTTTGATATGTTATTTTTTTATTCACCAATGAGCGCAAAGACGTGTACTCTTTGCTTGTGCCCTGCAAAATTTAATGCTGAAAAAACAGAGCACAAAAAATACAATAGTGTCTCAACAGCTGAAAAAGAGATGCACTATTAATCAAGTTGCATGCCAAAATATGTAAGTGTACTCAGCTTTAACGTTCCCGAGGATCGGGGAACGGAACTCCGTCGACACAGGTCACCTTGATACTTTAGGGTGGAAACACGTTACGTAATTGGGACACCCTAGTTGGCCCACCGGCATCCGTACACAGCTGTTGTTCACTCTTCGATATGTAGGGCGGCAGTGTTACGCCCAGAGGTGCACGATATAATTACCCTGACAACTAAGGACAATGACTTAGACAATGACAGAATCACGAACAACTAGAATATGTACCACGTAAATTAAATGTCGATGTCCTGTCTTCGTTCTATCAGTATTGCCTTACGTTACTATTCTAGTTAATTTATGTAAGTGTTGTGCAAGCAAGTGCCATCTGCTCGCCCGAAAGTAGTTCCATCGTGACGGTAAACAATGAGAAAATAGACCAAAAATATTAATAACTGCTTTTCATAAATATAAATAACCTAATGATGTTTAAATAAATAAATATATTACTTTCGTAAATCAAATAAAGAAATAATAGCTGATATAACGTACCGATTCAGGCGAGCGCCGTTTAGCAACTTTGTAAACACTCGCTTGCTGTATGCTAATGAGCCCAGACTGACTGTTTGTCAATCGTCTGACGTCACAGCACAGCGCGATGAAAAATCGATATTGTCGGCAGGCGTTGTATCGCTCCGCCCTGAATCATTTTTGGTACTCATTTGTCAACCAAAACGATAAATATTTAAATAAATATAGAAAAAGAAGAATACCAATACTTACAGCTTTGATGAATACATATTTTGACTAAATAAATATTTCATAAACACAATTAAACAGTTTAATACGTCACGATAGGCACATTTCTAGCTTGCAACATTTTTCTCGTCTGCACAAATCACCGTCACTACACAAATTAAATTAAATCCTAGTCTGGAGCTCGTGGACGAGTGGATTAGCTTGAACTTTGCGTCCAAGCTTCACTTCTGACAACCACAATTACCCTTGGCTGTGGGTATTAGCTTGGCTCTTTCGTCCAAGCACCACTTTCTGACACCACAATTACCCTTGGCTGTGGGTATTAGCTTGGCTCTTTCGTCCAAGCACCACTTTCTGACACCACAATTACCCTGGCCTGTCAACAACTCACTGACAGGCCTCATCGGGTACTTCTCTCACACCAATACAAGAATACTTGCAAGTCGTGTGGGAGGCAAAATACATAGTGCAGTTTATTGCCATTGGCTCGCTACAGCAGTGAACAGTCGCTAATGAAACACATAACACTCTACCACAGAATCCTCTATCACAAATAGCTAACCACTATGCTACTTTCTATCTATGTAGTTACAACAAAACCCTAGCTCTATTCTAAGCGAGGTGTACTCGACACGTCCTGTCTCCCGTCTGCCAATCTTTACTCCCGCGGGTACACACCACGCGGAGTCACATTCACCTTGACGCGTGTTGCCTCACCTGGCACGCTTGATGGCAAACGTGTCATGTTGAGTGTCTACTCAACTTCTCCCGCTACCACGAGGCGTGATGCTTATCGTGGTTAGAGTGCTAACTCTCTGAACCACGCCTGCGTGTCTCATGAGGGAATGGTTAACCTGACCCTATTCCCTCATCTCCCCTGCCCTTGCCTCGGGCACAGAATCCCCTCATGGCCTCTTTAAGATTACCTGCTCTTCCTGGCTGAGGGGATGTGTTCAAGTCTTTGAGGGGAACTAGTTCCTACTTCAGGAATTTGGATTTCTTCCGACCTACTTCTTATTATTGTATTGGTAGGATTGTATATATTTATGTGAATACTCATCAGTGATCTTGGTGGCTACATACCAACAACCACCCAACACATCAGCAAACTAACCACCTAAATCAGACCTGAGAGAGGGAAGCCGAGAGAGGAGATGAACCACAAGTGAGAGAGAGGATGACTTCGCTATGAGCAGAGCATGGGGAGGCCTTCAGTGGAGCTATATGGGCAGACCTGAAGTGGATCCATCAGTCAATGGACCCTGGCTTACCTAATCCTCCAGTCACCAGGTTACTTTTCTCATAGGTAGAAACCACACCCAATTACAGGAACACTGATATGTTATGGTTGAGACACCACTATCATACTTACTATGTACAACATCAAAATGTTTACTATGTTTTCACACTTGTTGACATTTCATATATTGATGCTTGTTATTGATTGTCTGGACAATGGTCCAATGTGCAACTGTTCTATTACTTTGTGTAAATCACAATAGAGATGTATGTACTGACCAGAAGGCTCAGGCCAGTCAATAAATGATTAACATGAATTGACCTTCTGTTAATTTGTCAAGTTCAAACCTATCTGTGTCAACAACTTCTTTGTACATCATGTTGTCAAAATCTAATGTGATTGATTGTGTGTTTGATTGTTAAAGATAAATTAACTCATAATGACTTACTAAAGGGGGAAATAAAAGACTCTATACCTATAAACTGCTCAACATCCATGTTTTCTTCATCTAAATCAGGCTGAGAAAATTCTCCTGACTTTCCTCAGATTTGATAAACTAAAAGGGGGCTCCAGAGCTAAAGAATCATTGGAGAAGGGGCAGATTCCCAATTAGTAAATTACCATTCTTACCAGGGCCATAATCTATATCTCCTAGACAATACTTAACAAAACGAGGCCTGCAATAACTCAAGGTTCATATTCTGGGGTTATTGAAGATAGAAGAGGATGAGGCTCTACATCTTTTGTTAGAGATGGGGCATGCACTACAGTGATCTCCCACTCCCTTCAAAAATATATGACATATTAGGGGCTCGTCCGGGATGGTTCCCATATATTAACCTTTAAACAATCACCTAAAAATACATGAACACAGTTATCTTTAGATTTTGAACATTGTCATTTTCTAGAATGTTTAACAGATACCATGTGGGGTATTGATTGACAGCCAATGATATGAATGACATTTATAGATAAATAAGAAGAGGTGACTAATCTTTACTCCTGGAGAAGGAGCCATGTTCATATATTGCTTCTACTTCAGAAAGAGGTGCTCCAGGTGAAATATATAGTGTGTATCTACTCTACCAACACTACTTCTCTTCCAGAGAAGGTGTTCTATTCCTGTGAAGTCTGAACTTAACAGCATTTCATCAACCACCGGAAAATCTTATCCGTTGGGAAACCTCTGTCTAATTTCAGATTCTTTTCTTTACTAGGAATTAATTGTGGTTACTTCAGTGCCTGCTGCCTTTGGCTTTTCCAGCATTGACAGACAGACATAACATAGGGTGTTTTTAATATTGCACATGCTCTGTTGTATCTTTGCAGATCAGGGACTGACAAGCGTACGCGGATCAGACTAGCTGCAATTATATTGTTTAATCAGAGCACAGCAATAAAATATAGACATGGCGGAAACTGCAAAGTTTAGAGCCCAAATAACAGAAACAGGTAGGGAATGCGGGTTAGATGGCCTTGAGCTAGCTAACTATGTTTCGGATGCATTTGACAAAAGGGAAAGACTGCAAGCTGACTTGGCTCTCAAAGAAAAACAGCTTCAGGCTGAATTGGCTGAGAAAGAAAAACAGCTTCAGGCTGAATTGGCTGAGAGGGAAAAACAGTTTCAAGCAGAATTGGAGGAGAAAGAGAAACGATTTCAAGCAGAATTGGAGGAGAAAGAGAAACGACTACAGGCTGAAATGGAAGATAAGGAGAGAGAGCGTCAACACCAACTGGAGTTGAGGAGAATGGAGATTGAAGTGGAGATCCAGAGAATAGAGAAAGGGAGTGGTCCTACACCCTCAACGTCATCAGGATCGCCAGTGACAGAACCACCACCTCACGTCTCTCAACTTAATTCAGGAGCTATGTCATTTCCTCTGGACCCTTTAATGAACAGACTGACCACATCGAAGGATTTTTATCCACGCTTCGAGGCCATTGGCTGTCAGCTGTGGGCTTGAAGAGAGTAGATGGGCGACGAAGTTAGCGCAAGCCTTAAGATCCACGGCGTATGAAGTGTTCTCAAGACTCACTAGAGAGGAACAACAGAACTACACAACACTCAAGACGGCACTCATTAAAGCCGATTCGAATAGTGGACGCCGAATCTTATAAACTCAGGTTCAAAGCCGCAAGGAAGGAACCGGGTGAGAGCTACGCACAGCTAGTCGATAAGACTGAAGTCATACATACAAAGATGGCTGCTTGGGAGGATTTTAGGAAAATTAGAAAGGGAATA
>JACEFZ010024089.1:0-146735 GCA_014155875.1 Cepaea nemoralis | reverse complement strand
TCGGATGGAAAACATACTGACCAATAAAAAGATGATTATGTGGTTGTTTCGGGATTTGAAATTTAAATATTGAGCACAACCCACTACTGGCAACGCCGATCGCATTCTGGTATGAACCTAAGGCCTATCCACGTCAATATGGAAGCACTATACTCGAGTTTCGCCCTCATTTGAGCTCGTCAGTAGTGCATATCCCTGACCGAATCCGGAAACAGTCCCGGATCACGCGTGTGAAGCGGGTGTGTAACCACGCGGCACACACTGGACACACCAAATTATCACAACAGAACATCACAACGCTACCCATCGTAGGCTATGCTCAAGATTGCCCAATCGCCGCGACCGACGTCCGTCAATCGATGGGACCCGAACGATCAGGACTTCTCACTGGCAAGGAACACCAGGCCTCCTAAATCCAGTGAGCAATAATCAATTGATTATGTGGTTGTTTCGGGATTTGAAATTTAAATATTGAGCACAACCCACTACTGGCAACGCCGATCGCATTCTGGTATGAACCTAAGGCCTATCCACGTCAATATGGAAGCACTATACTCGAGTTTCGCCCTCATTTGAGCTCGTCAGTAGTGCATATCCCTGACCGGATCCGGAAACAGTCCCGGATCACGCGTGTGAAGCGGGTGTGTAACCACGCGGCACACACTGGACACACCAAATTATCACAACAGAACATCACAACGCTACCCATCGTAGGCTATGCTCAAGGAGGATTTAGGAGGCCTGGTGTTCCTTGCCAGTGAGAAGTCCTGATCGTTCGGGTCCCATCGATTGACGGACGTCGGTCGCGGCGATTGGGCAATCTTGAGCATAGCCTACGATGGGTAGCGTTGTGATGTTCTGTTGTGATAATTTGGTGTGTCCAGTGTGTGCCGCGTGGTTACACACCCGCTTCACACGCGTGATCCGGGACTGTTTCCGGATTCGGTCAGGGATATGCACTACTGACGAGCTCAAATGAGGGCGAAACTCGAGTATAGTGCTTCCATATTGACGTGGATAGGCCTTAGGTTCATACCAGAATGCGATCGGCGTTGCCAGTAGTGGGTTGTGCTCAATATTCAATAAAAAGATGTAATTTGCAACGAGAAAAAACGTATTGAGGTGCTACATAGCACCTGTGCGTTTGTGTGGATGTGAAGCGTGCACAATAAACAAACAGACTGAAAAACATCTGATGGCTGTGGAAATGTGGTTTCTGAGGAAAATGGAAACAACGTCATGTACAGACAGAAAAACCAATGACCAAGTACTACAGGAAACAAATGCAAACCGTAAACTGATTAGAGAAATTACAAGTAGACAGTCACACTTTTTGGTCACGTTATGAGAAGAAATAAATTGGAGAACTTGGTGACAATTGGCAAGATCGAGTGGATGATAACAAATGGAAGGCAGAGAAGTAAATACCTGGATGGTCTGGCCACGTGACATGGTCGAGACAAGACCATGGAGGTGATCCACGACTCTGGTGATCGAGAGATATCTTGAATTATGACCGCCCTCGCTTATCTGCATGGCACATGATGATGAGTTAGTCGACAGATCATCCTCATTGCACATCGAACCATTCATTCCATAAGTGCTCGGGTTCTCTCCTCAGTAAATCCAGTAGCGTGTAGCGGCTAATGACACCAGTCCTGTGTTGGTTTATTAGTCTTCTTTGGCTTCCTGCATAGTACTCTTGTCAGATCACACCAGTTTTAATTTGCTGTTCTTGCAGTCTGACCATGGTTGTAGATTCACAGTGATCACTTGGTTCATGCAAACGTCTTACATCTCGTATTCAGTATATCAGCCTGGTCGATGGCTCGTCCGCCTTCCACTGTAGCCTTACCTGCAAGCCTGTCAGCCCGCTCATTTCCTTGTACACCTGCATGCCCTGGCAGGGAAATGAAACTGATCTTTGGCAGCTCTAGACTGCGCCAGTCCATCTCTCTCTCTACAGCATCAGTACCGGAGGATTGGGTGCACAGCTATCTCATCCCTCTCCCAAAACCATTCAAGGATCATTCAACGCTTAGCGGCTTTAGGATCATCACCCTTCAAAATACATTTGGGAAGGTTCTAGAGAAGATAGTCGCTGTCAAGCTGCAAGAGTTTTTGGAAAGGGGGAGGCTTCTTCCAAGAGGCCTGGGAGCTACAGGCCAGGAAAAGATACCTGGTCAAATGCAGTCACTTTTGCCTTTGATGTTTATGAGGTCTTCCAGAGTAGACAGGAAACGATGGCGGCAGCGCTTGATCTCGAGAATGCATACAATAGAGTTCGATATGATATTTTTATGACCGCACTGAAGGAGAAGGGTGTCAATCCCTGGTTGGTGAACTGGATAGCAGCTGTCCTGCATTCTTGTCGGGTTGCTCTCCGTCTGGGTGCATGGACCTCAGAGCCACATATTTAAATCTCGGGACTGCCACAGGGATCTGCAATATCACCGGTGCTCTTTAACATGTATACGAGCAAGATTGCAAACCTAGAATCACCAGGGGTTGGAAGGATACTAACAATTGCAGATGATATTCTTGCATATAGGCAGGGGAGAGGTAGGGAGCAAACAGCTCAGGAGCTACATGCGACAGTAGACAAAGTGATTGACTGGTGCACTGAAATGAGTGCTGTCATCCACCCGGAAAAGGCGGCTATTTTGTGGTGCTCTCTGGACAACCGGATTGTGAGAGTTGATGCCCCAAGCCTCGCGATAGATGGTAGAAACGTCAACAGAGAGAACAAACTGAAGTATCTGGGAATCACATTTGGCAGGAGCCTGTCCTTCAAGGACCATGTAGAGACGGTTGTGACAAGGTTTCAAAAGGGACTCATTACACTTAAAACTATAGCTGCAATGGACACAGAGCAGAGAATGCTTTTCACACTATACCAGCACTTGATCCTCTCAGTGATTGATTATAGACTAGGACTGCTCACTGTCTCAAAGAGTCAGCTGGTGAAATGAAAGCGCATACAGTGCGAAGCTATGCGGGTCATACTAGGCTGCACCAGAGACACTCCCGTAGTGTGTATGCGTTACATCCTTGGTTTGCCGACTGTTGCTGGTAGGCTCAAGGTGATGCAGGCGAAGGCATACCTCAGAGTAGCTGCAGACACAGATCACAAGTTGCATGAGGCGCTGGACGCCGTTAAGGGTCAGCGACTGATAAGAGGGAAATCATGGATGGCTCAGGCGGAGGGTACTATCAGACAGGTGTGCCCCTTGGAGAACATTAGGCGAGGAGAGGAGTGGGTCAGAGTGCCAGACAGCGAGGAGTGACGAGGGGATCTGGCCGACGCTCGACGCTCAGAGGAAAGGCGAGATGGACATATAATCAGATTGCTACTGGTACTATTGGTGTTGTAACTCTTCGCTGGCTGCTGAGGATGGGGACGGAGCGCTTATGGGAATGCCCCGGATGCTGTGATGTCGGTTCCTAAATCAACTAATCAATCTATAATCTCATTGAGTCACTAAGGAAGCCCGAGTGAAGGTCTGTGTCTCGAGCCATGTTATTGCTTTTACTCACTGCCATGACTTCCATAGTCAGACTACTTGATAGACTACTTGAAATTAACCATAGAACCAGACAAGGCAAAGACAACCTTAAAAAACAAGAAAACAAAAATGATACGGAAAAGATAATCTAACGCGGAAACAGATGGCGTAAATCTACCGAACACATAAAGAAGCTTAACGCGTGGCATTTGTGCTGTTATTTGTTCATTTTCCTGGTTACTCAACCATGAACTACCTATGTTTGTTTTCATCCTGCTCTCAAACAAGCACTCGCCAGTTATTACATGTTTTCCCTGAGGCTGTCAATAAAACATCGACATGAAAACAACTCTCAAATATATTATTTCAACAAGTCCTGTCGGCTTAACAATGGCAATAACCAACCAAGGAACGCAATTATCGTATTCATTATTTGCACGCGCAGCTGTCTGTATAATTACACATTGAACCAATGGCTTTGAACGCCACGAACTGTTGTACCGTATGAACTGGCGTAGACGCTTGTGCAGTCCAGAGGGTAGTTAAATGACACTTTACCGCGCCATGAGGTGATATATGTTGCTAGTTCTATATTTGTATATATCAGACAACACTCACTAGGTTCCGCGGTCTATATCACTCTGGTCGCATTTACTTTTGTTGCATTAACTTCCCTGAACATTTCCGGGTACTAGTTTTAGGCTGGGTCTCTATCTTTAAAAAAAATATCCCCTCTTCGATGAGGATTCGATCGTCCACAAACAGATTATGACTTCTCTGGTGCCGCTGTTTTCGCAAAATCCAAATTGTTCTTTAGCTACTTCCTCATCTATTTTATTAGAATATTTTATGGAAAAGACAAAAACTAGTATAACGTGCGGGGGCACGCTCTCTAACCACTGTGTTAACCTGCTTCCAGATAACAGTGAAAATAAAGATGCCCTTCAGTTGAGTTGAGTCAGGAATCGACTTCACTCGACTCTGGGCATTCCCATAAGCGCTCAGTCCTCATCTTCAACAGTCAGCTAAGAGTTTCAATACTAATCGTGCCCGTTGCAATCTGATTATATGTCCGTCTTGCTTTACCTCTGTCCTGGAGAAGAGATCCAGCGAATGCTCACAATCCGCGACCTATGAATCGATGCATGCCATTCTGCATGATGCATGCCATTCTGCACGAAGCAACAGTTACAATCACAAAATGAGTATACAGTTTGTTCTGCAACCAGCGGAAAGCTGCAGTAACCGCCTCCACCTCCATTCTTAGATTAGAGCTTGTGGTGTCATATGCCAAGCTCTCATGTATCAAACTTGACAATATTCTTCGGCTATGAATTCCCAGGCACTTCCTTTGCCTCTTAACACGGAGCCATCGGTATAGACAATCACATCGCCAGGACGAAAGTAGTCATGAATAAACTGCTTCCCTAGCGGCTGCTGCCACTCACCTACACTAACGGCTGAATATGATTATAACCCCGCACAAGCCTGAATTTTTTTATATTCCACATTCTGACCCACACCTAGCCTCTGCCAATCTTCTCTAGCGTGCACACTTCTCTGATTGTATGTTCTGCCTGAACCTTCCATGATCCTCTTCTTAGCAGCCTGTGGTTAAAACAAAAAGAGACACCTTTGACACGTCTTAAGGCGATTTGAGCACAGTTTTATAGACCAATTGTTACTCGATGGGTGACATAATCAATACTAAGCCGGACGCCTTTATTTTCCAGGATATTTCCTTCATCTTTGTTTTATGTCCGTTATTCCCGATTTGAGCATAGGTCTGAATTAACGCCAAGCTCGCCTGTCCTATCTTTTGATATTTTCTGCAGCGCCATCTGTTGCCTCCCCGTATGATTAATCTCTGTGTCAAATCCTCTTCTCCACAGGTCTCTCTCTATCCCGTTAGCCCTGCGGGGACATAGACAAAGCACTTTCTAGTTGTGCTGTTACAGGTTTTCTCAATGTGTGTCCTAACCATCGCCAACGTTCTCCTCTCACCTCTTGACTCACTGGTATTTGGTTAGCTCTCTCCGTGACCTCTGCAATCGTGATTCTGTCATACCATACTAGACCTTCTGTTCTGCGCCGTCACATTTTAATGAATGTTTGTAGTTTATTAATAATTATTCTAGTCATTCTACTGAATACTGATCCACACAATAGTTCATATTTAACGTGGGTTAAATATTCTAAATTTGGTGCTAAAATTAAATTCCGTTGATTTCCACAAATGTCCTAGTACTACAAAATCTCCGCTTACCTTTTGTACACTTATTTTAACATCTATGTCCGTTCTCGCATATTTATCCTTATTACTGGTTAAATAGGTCTCCGATTCCATCTCTTGTGCTAGGTTTTACCAACGAGGATTTACTTCATTTAATTTTATTATCTTTGTCGGTCCTCAATAACTTATTCGAAATAATTGTTGTGATTTGTCATCGAGTGTGTTTAGTTTATCTTATATCTGATTTCGTACATCAAATGCTTAGAGTTCACTGAAATTCATTTCTGACGCGGATTATTGTTGTCGTCATTACCCGGTCCATAATAAGTAAGAGTAATAATGATGACCAATGACGAAGGAAGCATTTAGCTAGATGGAAAACATACTGACCAATAAAAATATTTCATTTGCTACGAGAAAAACACTGTTGAAGTGCTGCAAAGAACCTATGCTTTTGTATGGATGTGAGACGTGGACAATGAGCAGACAAGCTGAAAAACATCTGATGGCTGTGGAAATGTGAGTTCTGAGGAAAATGCAAAGAATAACACGGAGAGACAGAAAAACCAACGAGCAAGTCCTACAAGAAGCAGATAAAACTGTATATTGATTAGAGAAATTAGACGTAGACAGTCACACTTTTTTGGACACGTTATGAGAAAAAATAAACTAGAGAAATTCGTGATAGCTTGCAAGATTGAGGGGAGAAGAACAAGGGGAAGGCAGAGGAGTAAATATCTGGATGGCTTGGCCCCAATGGCACGGTCGAGACAAGAACACGGAGTTGTTCCAACTCTGGTGATCGTGTAATATGACGAAACATAACCGCCCACGCTTTATCGGCATGTCACATGAAGATGACGACTTATGTTTTATAGACTAAACAAAAGATTTGACAATGTGAAAAATGAGGAAATAATACAATAACTCTAGCAACTGATTATTGGCGGCCAAGACCTGCAAATAATAAAGAACATATATATACAGCAAACAGCAGCCATAAGAATCAACAACCTGTTAGGAAAATTTCAGTGTATAAAGAAATGCGTCAGACACGGGTGTGTAATAATGTCTCCCGATTTGTTTTCATTGTACAGTGAACATATAATTAGATATACGGAGAATATGTCAGGGATTCTGGTTGGTGGACATAATATAAATAGCTTAGTTATGCTGATGACACCGTCTTAATAGCAACAAGTCAGAAGGAACTACAGGAGATGATAGATACAGTAGTTGTACAAAGTGAAAAATTGGGCCTTAGCGTGAATAATAGAAAGATAGAAGTCATGGTGATATTAAAGAAACAGTTTGGGGCAAGTAAAGAAATTCAGACATCTAGGCACATGGATAATATCAGATAGAAGATGCATCACCAAGATAAAGAACAGATTAGGAAAAGGAAAAACTGCACGCTATCAAATGAAGGACATTTTGTGCAAACAATCCTTGTCATTGAACGTTAGAAAAAGAGGTCTCGCATGTTACATAGAGCCAATTTTAACATACGGCTGCGAATCCTGGACAATTAGTAAACAGGCGAAAAAATCCATAGAAGCTTTGGAGATATGGTTTTATAGAAGTATGCTGAAAATTAACTGGACAGAGAAGATAAACAATCTGGACATTGTGAAGGAAGCTAAGTCGCAAGGACAACTTATCACAAACATCAGAAAGAAGCAGTGATAATTATTTTGGCCATATTATGAGAAGACAAAAACTGGAACATGTTGTGACAACCGGAAAGATTTGTGAAAGAGAGATAGAAGGAGACAGCTTGAGAAAATGCTTGACAGACTTGTGTCATATCACGGATGGGAGTAAACTCACGAATTGATCCATGCCGTCGGAGATCGTAATTTGTGGAAAAGCATGACTGACCATGCCAGCCGGCAAGGCACTGGATGATGATGATGATGGTTTTGACTGTCAACTTAACTTCTCTTCTCAGTAGAAGATGATCTATTGTACATCTGCACATCTAAAATCTGTTTCGTCAAACAGGGAAATTTGAATTTTCGTATATAACTTTGTTCTAACGTTTCCTAGTTTTCATAAACAGAATAACCTTCTAGACCAATGGTCTGCAACCTTTTTTTGTCGGTCCATGCACACTTTCACCATATGTTCAGAATGCCATTCCTCACCCCCTCCTTCGTATTTCATCCCTATAAATCCCCCTACCCCCGCACCCCTACACAGTATACGTAAAAATGGAAGCTAAATTTATTAACACATACTAGAACAAGTCTAGACGTCTACATAAAACGTGATATGCGGGTCTACTTACGTTATAAAACGATTTTCAGAAGGGCGAGAAATACAGAACCGTAAAGTATGGAGGGAAAAGCAATATCAAGTAATAGGTTCATGTATTAACCCTATCTTGAAATAATCTTAATTATCTCTCCCCCCTTCCCCATTGTAAACCATACAATTCCCCCCCCCCCCCCCCCCCCCCCCCCCCCCCATGTAGATGATGAAAGGGGAAAAAAAACGAATAAAACAATGCAATCGTTTTGCCAAATTTAAATAAATTCTCTGGCGTCCTCTTGCTCTCGTAGCAGATCTTCTTTGATGTGGGGCCAGTGTTGGTAGTTGATGGTGTTGCATTCTAACGAGATGACCAAACCATTTGATCTTCTGTCTTTCAATATATGTGACACAGGATGTTGATCACACTGTCTGATAACAGCATGTCTAATTCGGTCTCGGATAGTTAAGTTGACAGCTCTTCTCAAGCAACGTATCTCACAGGTGTTGATTTCGCGTAAGTGTGATTTGGATAATGTCCAAGTCTGACATTGGTAAGCATAGGGTTGGTGTGAAAATGGTATTTACTATCTGTCGTTTTGCGGACATAGGTATATTTGGATGTTTTAGTATGGGTGATAGTTGATATGTAAGCACATTTGCTTTACTGACACGTGATTTCGATTTCTCTGTCTATTCTGTCATCTTCTTCCAAGATATTTGGATTCTTTAACCTGTTTAAGAGATGTGCTATTTATCAGTATGCTTAATGGACCAGGAGATCTGCTAACTTGCATTACTGCAGTTTTGGCTGTTTTTATATTCATATTGTATCTGCTGCATGTTGAACTAAGCTAATTAATATGATTTAGCAATCTGCCCTCGTCGCTATAAAATTGGCACTAGTTATCTCCAAATTAAAAGCTATTTTATTGATGATGGATCTGTTGTTTCATATGAAGTAAAGAGTTCGAATATTTTCTGAATCTGCCATGTCAAGTCTTGCTTCTTGGATATTTTTGCTATGTAGATAGTAAATAGCAGGGGAAGAGCACACATCTCCACCCTGCATCGTCCGTGAGCACATCTGATGTACCTTTCTAAGTCACAAACAGCCAAAAGATGCTGGTGTTGATTGAGACATCATGTAAAGGAAATGCAGCGAACTTTAAGGATTCCAATCCCCGGATGCACAAGTACACAGCTGGAAATGGCTCGTAAAAAGTAAAGTAGCTATAGAATAGAGCAGGCAAAAGTAGCATTTCAGAAAATGAAGAGTATCTTATGCAATAAGTCACTATTAATGAACGTAAGAAAGAGAGAAGTAAAAATGCTATCCATCCATCCATCATGTGCCATGCCGGTAAGCGTGGGCGGTCATGTTCTGCCATCTCACTCGACCACCAGAGTCGTGGATCAGTTCCGTGTTTCTGTCTCGACCATGCCACAAGGCCAAGCCATCCAGATACTTGTTTCTAGGTCTTCCCCTTGGTCTGTTTCCCTCGATCTTACCAGTTGTCACCAATGCTATACAGAACCAATTTTTGCTGTATGGTAGTGCATCTTAGAATGTAAATGAACAAATTAGGAAAAACTTTGAAGCTACATAAATGTGGTTTTTGAGACGAATGTTGCTAATTCCTTAGACTGCCATAGTAACTAACAACCATTGCCTGAAAGAATTTAATGAAACTAGAACACCATATACAACAATAAGAAAGAGACAAACAGCTTTCTTTGGTCATGTGATGAGAAGAGAGACATTTGAGAACATCGTGACAGCTGGACAGATCGAGGGGAAAGAGAAGCAGAGGCAGACCAAGAGAAATGATGCTGGGTGGATTGAGACGGCGGCATGGAGGAATATCATCAAAAAGGAGTTGATCTAGAACACCAAAGACTGAGATCTGTGGAGAGCCATAGACGCCTACGCCAGCTGGCAGGGCACTTGATGATGATGATGATGATAAGCTAGTTTTGGTTGCCCAAGGGGTGGGAAGAAGGACTTTGGATGTTTTGTTTAGATGTCACTACAAAAAGAATTACTAGACATGGCGGTTTACTCCCTGACAATCTCCCATCCCTTGTTAGTATAACGACCACTCCACCACACACTGTAAATAAACGTTTAAGCTCTTCAGCATGGACATTTAGATCCACTTGGAAAATATTCAGAACTATGAGTTATACAAACTATCATTGTGTTTATTTGCTCATCAGGTCTTAACAACTACATCGACAAATCAATCAAAATATCATGATAATATGATGGTTCCTGGTATGATGATAGTCAGCCATTGATATTCGAGAAACATAAGACATTCACATATACTAGGCAGTGATGCAAAATGATGGTCGTATGCAATGATGTAAACAATAATATGATTTTACATCAACATATATAAGGGGCGTTCATTTGAAATCCGTTCATGCCGCACCGCGCGTAATTGCGTACGTTGAACATGATCATGTCATAGTCTTGTGATAAGTACTGACCAATGAATAAAAGAGCACGTGCTTATCGTCCCATCATGCATATGTCATGTTTCTGACCGTTGAGAAAATAGCCGGGTTGATCCAAAATCCGTCCTAAGAAGCTCAAAGAGGGGTGATTCAGTTTCTTTCATTTGAAGGATGTCGACCAGTGGACATTCATCGAAGAATGCAGGCATCGTACGGTAACAAATGTGTGTCGAACACAACAGAGACAGACTGGGCACGAATGTTTCGGAAAGGACATCAGTTCACGACAAATTTTCTACGGCGGGTCAAGCGCATAATGTTGCAACAGAAAAAAACCATCGCCAAAATTGATGCGGCAGTACAGATGAACCGTTGTCGGAAACATACGTTCGCTAGCGAAAGAATTTGATGTGACAACTGGGACAATTCAAAAGGTCGTTCGCAAAAAACTGCAATATCGGAAGGTGTGTTCACAGTGGGTACCACGGATGTTGACCGACTACCAAAAAGAGGAACGCAGGGGATGGTGTTTGAACCTCTTGCTGAGTTACAGAGTGGAGGGTAATGCATTTCTCTTCCGCATAGTGGCAGGCGATGAATCATGGTGTCACCACTTTGAGCCGAACAGGAAAAGAGAGAGCCTGCAATGGAAGCATGCTGGATCACCAAAAGCCAACAAATTCAAGTTACAGGTTTCCGCTGGTAAGGTTATGCTGAGCGCATTTTTGACCATGAAGGGCTATTGTTGGCCCACTTTAAAGAACCTGGTGTCAACATCAACTACTCACTACTTGTAAACACTAGACAAGCTGCAAAAAGCCATCAAGAATAAACGACCCGGCATGCTTTCTCCCGGTGCGATTTTGTTGCACGATAATGCTCGTCCGCATGTCGCAAAGATTGTGCAGGAAGCATTAGCAAGGAAGAAGTGGGAAATTTTGCAACAGCCAGCCTATAGTCCTGATTTGTCACAATGTGATTTTCATTTGGTTGGACCTCTAAAAAAGCTCTCAAGGGGCAACGATTTCACACAGATGCAGACGTAATGAACGCGGTAAATACTTGGTTCAGTGAGCAACCACAATCCTTTTTTTTTTTTGCGGACGGCATTCGCCGCCTACCTAAGCAATGGGATGCTTGCCTGAATGCCTACGGCGACTTCTTCTGACCAACCCATGGTGCATAATTCATTCAAAATTAATGCTGTGTTTAATTCTACCACACCTGTTAATGTTTCTTTCATGTTTTTATAATAACGCCATTGAAACGGGTTTCAAATGAACGTCCCTAATAAATAGGATAAAATAGGTAACTAAAAATGTTACTTTTATAACAGAAAGACATTCCTCAGATTGAGGGTTCGCCTTGAGTCAGCTGGGATGATCTTTTCTGCGAATGCGAGTCCTGTCCTCACAGGTTAGCGCATCGTTTTTGATGAACTGGAGGATGTAAACCTTAGTGCTCAGTTGAGAGCTGATGTTTCCAGAATGCTGTATTATTGTGAGTTAAAACGATAGACAATATTGTCTTATTACCGTATTACCTAATTGGATTGCCCATATGGTTTCTGACATGTACCTCTGACACATAATTTACTCGCTGACAGCCTAATTAGTAAACATATGTGTGCAATATTTACCGACATCTACGGTTTGCAAGGAGGTTAGATAAGCAGGAAAAGTGGTCGACAATAAATCCGTCTATTGTACTGGAATTTTAACGGGACTAGACAACATGCAAACTGAGAGTTAAAGTTACCTTTCCCGTCGGTAACTATAGCTTTTATTGTGTATGTTGTCTAGTGCGTCATCTAGTCTCTACTTCTTTCTTCTACTTCTATGAGCGCCAAACAATACGTTTGTTTTTATTTATGAACTGTTTTAGTGGCCTGAAAGGGCTCCTCTATTGATATGTATGTGTAATTCAGTGTCATCCATGGCAGGTTTACACATATTATAAAGACAAATATGTATTTACGGCAATACAGCAGCAAGGGAAAATACACTCGCAGAGTTGAGTTGACTTGAGTTAAGAACCGACATCACAGAACTCAGGACATTCCCATATGTGCTCCGTCCCCTCGTTCAACAGCCAGCGAAGAGTACTCGCAGAGAAAAATGATAATCATCATGTGGCATACCGGTCAGCATAGACGGTCATGTTTCGCCATCTCACACGATCACCAGAGTCCTTGATCAGCTCCGTGTTCTTATCTCGACCATGCCACGTGGTAATGCCATCCAGATATTTACTTCTCTGCTTTTCCCTTGTTCATTTTCCCTAAATCTTGTCAGTTGTCACCAAGTTCTCTGATTTATTTCTTCTCATATAACGTGTCCAAAGAATGTTAACTGTCTACGCCTAATGTCTCTAATCAATTTACGGTTTTCATTTGTTTCGTGTAGGGTTTGCTCTCTGTATTTTTCTGTCGGTCTGTGGTAATCTTTGAATTTTCCTTAGAAACCACACTTCCACTGCCATTAGACGTTTTTCAGCTTGTCTACTCATTGTCCACGCTTCGCATCCATACAAAAGTACAGGTTCTAGGTAACACTTAGTACTTATTTTCTCGTTGTAATTGACATAATTTTCCATCTTGCAAATGACTGTATTGGCCATTGCGATTTTTGTTCTAATCACTTCAAGGCACCTCCCATCAGATGTTATGACTGTTCCGAGATAATTGTACCGATTCACTTGAAATAGGAAAATACAGCAACAAATACAAATGTTCGCAATGAAAACCTGACACAACCCAATCAAGTTGAGATTGATTGACTGAAGCAATATAATCTACAAATCTACAACCATGGCCAGACTGCGAGAACAGCAAATTAAAAGAGGGTGGCCAAACAAGAACACTACGCGGGAAGCCAAAGAAGATTGATAAACCAACACAGAACTGGTGTCGCTAGCCGCTACACGCTGCGGGATTTGCTGAGGAGGGGATCCGAGCAGTTATGGACTAAATGGTTCGATATGCAGTGAGGATGATCTGTCGACTAACTAACTAACTAACTAACTAACTAACTAACTAACTAACTAACTAACTAACTAACTAACTAACTAACTAACTAACTAACTAACTAACTAACTAACTAACTGACTGACTGAAGCAAGTTTGCCTCTTTTTCCAGTTCCAATATAAGTCTAATACTATTTTATTTGATAAAAAATAACAGATTTCTCTGTTCAAACTTTTAATAAGGTTATAAGTTGAGTTAAGAATCGGCATCACAGCACATGAGGCATTCTCATTTGCGCTCTGTCCCCATTGTTGTATACATATAATAATGGTACCAGCTGCAGTCTGCTTATGTATCCGTCTGGCCTTTCCTCGGATTGCTGGGTGACATTCAGATCCCCGCCTCACCATTCTCTCTAAGCTATGATGATTTATACTTGTATATTTGCGCTTCTGTACACATTATCCAAAAGGCTAATAGTTAGTTAGTCGACAGATCATCCTCATTGCACATCAAACCATTCAGTCCATAAGTGATCGGATCCCCTCCTCAGCAAATCCCGCAGCGTGTAGCAGCTCACGGACAGCCAGTTCTATGTTGGTTTATTACTCTTCTTTGGCTTCCTACGTAGTGTTCTTATTTGGCCACGTCTCTTTTAACTTGCTGTTCTCGCAGCCTGACCATGGTTGTAGATTCCTAGTCCACCGCTTGGTTCTCGTAAACGACTTACTTCTCGTAGAGCATTCAGAATGTCTGCCTGATCCATGGCTCGTCCGCCTTCCACAGTAGTCCTACCTGCAAGCTTGTCAGCCTGCACATTCCCTTGTACACCCGCATGTCCCTGACACGAAGATAAAACTAATCTTTCCCAGCCAAGACCGCTCCAGAGACAGCAACCACTCTCTTCGGATCCACCCCATCTCTATCATCCTGAGCATACTCATTGAGTCATTAAGGGCTCATGCCGATTGAATGTCTGCGTCTCGAGCCATATTAATGCCGTTACTTACTGCCATGACTTCCATAGTCCAGGCTGCTTGTGGTCAAAGTAAATGCGCCAGACTCTTCTTTCACACTTTTCCCTCCGGTCTGAGCCGTAAAGGCCCATGAACTTCTAAATCTTCGGACGACCGACCCATCCTTGTAAATGACCGCATCATCCTCTAACGAATTCCAAAAGGCTATAAAGGTTTTGGATGGAGCGGTAAGTTAGTTGCTGTTTTCTAGTGTATTTCTCTCTCTGGTATGTCTTTCGTTCTGATCTTTCTTGCTTTTTTTTTTTTTGCGTGGTAGTCCTGAAAGGGATTTGTTCTTAGAAGGACCAACCTTATGCCTGGCCTTGTGTTGTTCTACTTTGCAAGATTGTTGTTTACATTCTGCTTACATATTGTGTGATAAATCTTTGTAGTTCTTTTTTCGCTGTCTTATTTGCAGTAGTTCTACTGTTATTTCTTTACTAATGTTTTTTTTTTTTTTTTTTAAAATATCCATTTAGATGCCGTATTACTTCATTATATTGGTGGCATTTTAATAGGAAGTGGCTTATGTTATCTGGCTGATAACATTTCATGCAGATCGATGCCTCCAGTTTGAATTTTTCCTTTCGTAGTCACTGTTTCCTCATTTTGTGTTCGCTGACGTTTTCATATTTTCCCTTATTTGTGTCCTTCCTTCGGGTTTATTAATTAATTGGAACATACTTCCGTTTTCCTGCTTTCTTTCCATTTTTGCCTCAATTTTCCGAGTGTTTTTTTTGTTGATTTGTCTTTCCATTTCTGTTTTACCTAGTTTTGCTTCTATTTACCACTTGCTTCCTGTTATTATTTTAACTGCCTGCTCTGGTTTCTGCTTTTCATTTGTATACTGGATCCCAAGCTATTTTTACACTGCAGACTTCTGCATTCATTTGTCTGATTTGGTCTACTATTTCTTCCTTTATATCTGGTTGGTTACATATTGAGTATATAGAAATATAAATAATAACTGTCAGGTCTTAGTCAGATATGATTGAGCTACCATATGACAGTAGACAGTTCTATCTGCTTTCTGTTAGATACGACGAATGTTGGGCGGCGCTCACCAAACCCGACACCCCATATTGTGCAAACGGCTTCGGGCGGAGGAATACAATTGGGAGGGTACAAGCCTTAGCTTAGTACGAGGAAATGCAACCTAAAGACTAAATATTATGGAAGGGCAGACCAGGCCCTAAGCCGTGGTCAGCAACTGTTTTAGGATGGAAGCTCCTACAGGCGGACAGTTAGAGCATTGCTTTGATAATCCGGCAGTTTCTGCAGCTTGTCTTGTTCTAGACGTTTTGGTGTTACCTTTCCTCTGGAGTAAACAAGACAGGCCGAGAGAGGAATCATGCTGCATGGACAACACATGGTTTCTAAATTCAGCCCCGGCTTTATGTTATTGAGAGGTGTAACTTCATTTTACAAACTATCGTCTGTCAAGACGGCAAGTTGCCAGTCAGTCAGTTAGAAATAGAAAAAACCAAGCGTCGCAGTTCACGATCAGATGGATCGACTTCCAAGTGGGTACAGTAATGGGGTGTACGATTTCGTGATGCTATTCGTCATCGTACGCAAGTGATTCTGCATGCGGCGTCCAGCTACACCCAATGACGTAAACTCAGTGAGGCATGCAGGATGTCGCCACTAACGATCGGTAACACCACACATTGATAGCACAACAATCCGAACACTAGAGATAAGTCATGCCCGCAGCATGCTTCTAAGGCTGATCAATAGATCGGCTGGTGCAGGATGAGCTTCGGATGATCTCATGGTGAGATTTACGAGGTATGCAGGAGCACGGTAGAAGCGATAGAAACGAATATCAAATATCCAGGGTTGTCCATGGGACATAATTTACATTGCGTGGTAATTTATGCATGTCCCATCCCATCCCGTCCCATAGGACTTTCCCATGGGATTCCCACCGAAATAACATTCCCATGGCCAAGCCTGGCAGGCTTGTCAATGGGACATGTTTTTCTGTCCCATCCACTGATAATTTATGCCTGTCCCACCCCGTCCCATCCCATCCCTACACTATTCAGAAAATCCCCCTTTTTTTCCCCATGGGATTCCCATGGCCAAGCCTGCATATATCAGCACAGCCACAAGGAAGTGGTTATCAGTGCCTCCAGGTCAGTCGGATGTAGCGCTGTACTGCAAGAAGGGACAGCTCGTTCTGTCGTTCATGGAATGCGTCATAGAATAATACAAATTTGGAAAAGCCAGGCTGACAATGCTGCTGTGCGTGTCCCTAGACGAAACAGCCAGGCGCTACCAACCCGCGCTCAGAACAGGAAGGAAGTGGAGGGTTGGCAGCGCTCTCGATTCTGCTCAGGGATGGCTTAAGCTGAAGGAATCCATAGACACGTCCTCTGCGAAAGAGAAGGTTTCATCCACCAAAGCAACTTACAGTAGTGGTCATAGGCGTTGGTCAAGGAATGCAGAGACAGGGTGGTCCACTAGATCCCTGAAAGAGTGGACTACAAAGAGTACAGAAGGCTGCAGCAAGGTCAGTGGGCGTAATCGGAAGGGATAAAGCGAGGCGACAGAGAAGGCTTCGTGCTGGCTATAGAACAATAGAAATAATGACACATCGAGGCAGTAAGATGGTCCAGGTCTCTGCCTGCAATGCAAGTTCTCAATATAATTGACCAGTGGAAGAGCTGGCTTCCCCTATGCTCGTGCAGGAGGGTGGTACCTTAAGCTGCTCTAACAACTATCTTGATTTTGTGTGTGTGTGTGTTAATTTCGAAATGACCTCATTGATTATTTGCTTATCTCTAAATATATTATTTGATTGTTTGTTTCTCTCTAAATGCCCTCTTTGATTTTGTGTGTGTTAATCTCTAAATAAGTTCTTCGATTTTAAACATAGTAGCCACAAACAACATGTTGCCCGATTTATTGCCTGGCATATTTCGCTACATCTTTTCATGGCCATACTGCAGTTATATATCATATGAAGAGAATAAATAAATATTACTTTGGCTGAAATACTTACAAGACATTGTTACGGGTATTGTTCGAATGTGAAGCTTTCTGTTTGCACACAACTGGCTGGAATAGGCTAATTGCTGAGGTCCTAGTTTAGTTTAGTTTAGTCGATGGATCATCACGGCACACGGGTGTAACCCATAAGTGTTCCGTTCTCCTCCTAACTCAAACCTGAGTTTGGAGAAACTCAGCTCAGTGCACGAACTCCGTAGCACCGGCGAGGATCCTGAAATACTTTGGGTAGATTTTTAACTCGAAATTTTGCCCAGGCAGCGCCGTTAGGCTGCTCTTTTTCGATTTCCAACTGCCAAGGGATTTTATACGTGCGAAACACTAAACACGGCGTCCGATCTCTCTACCCAGAGACCAGGAGGAATTTTATTATTAGAAGTCCACGTGAAAAAATCCCGGCCCTCACCGGGGCTTGAACCCAGGACCTCCAGCACTCAAGGCGGACACCATACCTGAAGACCACGCAGCCCCCCCCCCCCCCCCCCAACTCTGCTGATGATATTCCTTGCTAAGGTTCTACTATATTTGAGCAATGTTTTGTTTTCGCCGACTACAACATCATCATCATCACGTGTCCTGCAAGCTGGCGTAGGCGTTCATGGCGCATCACAGATCTCGGTCTTTGGTGTTCTGGATGAACTCTACTGACGATATTCCTCCATGCCACTGTCACAATCCATCCACCATAATTTCTCTTGGTCTGCCTCTGCTTCTCTTCCCCTCGATCTGTCAAGTTGTCACGATGTTCTCCAACGTCTCTTTTCACATCACATGACCAAAGAAAGCTGTTTGTCTCTTTCTTATTGTTGTATATAGTGTTCTAGTTTCATTAGCCTCTTTCAGGCAATCGTTGTTAGTTACTCTGGCAGTCCAAGTAATTCGCAACATTCGTCTCGAAAACCACATCTCTGTTGCTTCTAAGTTCTTCCTAATTTGTTCATTTACATTCCAAGATTGCTGCCGTACAGCAAAACTGGTTCTATATTGCATTTCAGCACTCTATTTCTTACATTTAATGATAATGATTTATTGCATAAGATACTTTTCATTTTTCTGAAATGCGACTTTTGCCTGCCATATTCTGCTCTTAATCTCTGTTGTACATCTTCCATCTGAAGTTATAAAAGCCCCTTCTTCTTCTTCTTCAACATTCCGAGCCATTGAGGTTCTTTGCTGCAGAGACAAGACGTCTCCATTCGTCTCACTGGTTGACCTTCTCTTGCCAGTCGCTGATTCCAAGTGCTTGTAAGTCTGTATGTATATTATCTCTCCACCGTCTTCTTGGTCTACCTCGGGGTCTACGGTCATTTATTTCTTGAGTATAAGCAAGTTTTGTTTCCCTATTATCATCCATTCTTTCTATATGCCCCAGCCATTACAGTCTATTAGCCTTCATGATACCAGTGATTAGCGAGGACTTAAACAGATAATAAATCTCTTTGTTGCTTCTTCTTTGCCACTCTATACTTTGTGTATCCCTAATGGGCCTAAAGATGAGTCTTAAGACTTTCTTCTCGAAAGTTTGTAACAAGGCTTTGTCTCCTTTAGTTGTACTCCAGGTTTCAGAGCCATACAGCACAACTGGTCTGAATCAGTGTTTTGTATATTGTGATCTTGGTGTTACGAGATAACGCATTTGATTTTAGCAGACGTTGTAGTGCATAGTATATCTTATTTCCAGAGTTGATTCTAGCTTGTATTTCTTCCCTTATTATATTGGAGCAGTTGAAGATTGTACCCAGGTATTTGTATGTTTCCGTTCTTTTAATGGTCATATTATCTATTTGTATGTGGCCAGAGTTTTTAGCCGTTCCTTCTCTTGAAATTACCATATATTCTGTCTTATCTTGGTTGATAACCAGCCCCATTTGTTGAGCTTTTTCCTTTAAGTGAGTCAATATTTCCAATGTCTTTTGTTCATTTTCCCCTATAATATCTATATCATCTGCATAACCAAGCAGTTTGGATGTTCCTCCAATAGCACATTCCTCCTTTACCTTCCTTACAACTTTCTCTAGAGCCAGATTGAAAAGGAGCGGCGATAGTGCATCACCCTGTTTCAAGCCAGATGTTATTTGGAAAGGGTCTGATTTCCTGCCTTTATATGTTACTATATTATAAGTATCTTCCATGCATAGTCTGGTCATGTTGATTAACTTCCTTGGTATTCCAAATTCCTGCATAGCATTCCATAGACTATTCCTATGGACACTATCATAAGCCTTTTTAAAATCCACAAAAATGTTATGGAGATCTCTTTTATATTCCAACTTTTCTCGGCTATTTGTCGTAAGATAAATATCTGATCTATTGTTGATCTGTTTTGTCTGAAACCCGCCTGGTAGTCACCTAATATGTCTTCTGAATATGGTTTTAGTCTATTTAGTAATACCGCGGATAGTATCTTATAGCTTATGGACAGGAGTGATATTCCTCTATAATTTTCACATTGGAACTTGTCTCCTTTCTTAAAGATAGGTATCAATAATGACTCTTTCCAGTCATGGGGTAATTCTTCTGTCCTCCAGATTTTTATTATTAGTTCGTATAGCTTTAGATGTAACGCATGGCCGCCTGCCTTTATAAATTCAGCAGCAATTCCATCAACCCCAATTGCCTTATTGTTTTTAAGTCGTGTTATTACATATAGGATTTCTTCAAAAGCAGGTTCTTCAATTTGTGGTTCACACGTTAGAACCGCTTCCTGTGGGAAAGTGTTACTTGGAGCTTCACAATTTAGTAATTCAACAAAGTATTCTTTTCATGTGTTACACATTTCCTTATTGGTATTTTCATATTCCTTTTTTTGTCTTTTAAACCATATGTTATATGTTGGTGTCCTCGTTTCATTGACTTCAGTTCTTTAAAAAAACTTTCTGGATTCGTTTTTCTGGTGATTAGTTTCGATATCTTTGATTATATTGCTCATATATTGTCTCTTCTGTTGCCGAACTATTTTTGTAGCCTCTTTACATTCAGTTCTATATTGCTCTTCATTTTGGATGTTGTTGATGTCATTTAACCACAACTGTCTGGCATTCTTTTTCCTAATGACTGCTTCTTCACATTTTTGATTGAACCGTCTGTTCTTTCTATGCGTGGTTAACACACCGAGACATTCTTCTGCGGTAGTTTGAATTGTATTCTTGATGTTCAACCAGTTTGGTCAACGCTTTTGTAGAATTTCAAGTTTACATTTTATTTCATCTGCAAATTTCTCTGTTATATGTTGGGTGTAACCTTTGTAGTTTAGCATAGAATGCTCTCTTAAGTTTTATTTAAAATTTTGCTCCAACGAGGAAGTGGTTGCTGTGGCACTCAGCTCCTCTATAACTTCTAACTTGTTGTATGTTTGATGCATTTTTGTTGTTAATTAAAATGTGATCTATTTGATTATAGGTTCTCTTGTCACATGAGTTCCAAGTTTGTTTATGTATATCCTTTCTTTGCAGTCTGGTACTGCTGATCTGCAGTCTTTTGGCTTCTGCTAGGTTGAACTGCGTTACGAAAGCACGAATGCCTTTTTGTGGCTGAGTATTCTGTTATAATTGTATTGGCATTGTATAATAATGAAATGTATTCGTGTGCTTAACGGGACTGTGTGCTTTAAATAAATAATATTAGTTTACATGCATTTTGTCTTGACACCTTTGTGTACGCATGTATTTACTGTCTCTGTCGCACCCCCGACAACGAGCAATAACTGAGACGTTGACACTATCCATCCATTGTCATTTGAAGTTGTATGTAGGCTTTCCATACCAGCAACTTTTTTTTATAAGTTTGCTCTCTACCTATTTTTGCATTGAAGTCTTCCAACACAATCAGGATATCCTGTTTGGGGGTTTCTTCTATGACATCTTCCAGATCATTATAAAAGTCTTTTTTAACATCATCTTCTTTCTCTTCAGTAGGTGCATATACATTAATCATCGGTATATTTTTCCATTTACCTTTTATTCGTAATTTACTAATCCTGTCGTTAACAGATTTAAAGTTTAGAACGTTCCCCCATAACTCTGTTGTGATGACAAATCCTGTTCGTAATTCATGTTTATTTTGGGTGTTTCCTCCATATATTACAATAATTCCATTTTGCTCTAAAGTACCCTCTCCTGGCCACCTTATTTCTTGAATTGCTGTTATATCCATGTGATATTCATCCAGCTCCCGGGTTAGTTCTTTGGCCGCTCCAGCTCGATATAGTGTCCGTACATTCCGTGTTCCAAATCTCAAAAGTCCTTTAACGTTCCAAGGTCGTTGTCCAAATAAGTCAGTCCGAATTCGAGGCTTATTTATCTGTTTAGTAACAAAATAGTTTTTACAAAGGTGGGGATGTAAACCCCACGCTTCAACCCCCAAACTGGAGGACCAGGGTGTTTCTCTTTGTCTGTTCTCTACCCTTTGACCTGTCCGGCTTGGGAGGCCCTGCCGGTAGCTACGCTACCGCCGGCATAGCTCTCAGGGTCATTGAGAAACTCAAGCTCCCCCACCGCGCCAAAGTGGAAACACCATCGGGGGAAAACTCTTAAACAAGTGGATAATTTTAAATACCATAAATGCCCCTAGGTATTCAAAATTATCCACTTGGTTAAGAGTTTTACCTTCTAATTCTATGTAATATTTTGGTGTCACCTTTTTCTTTGATATCACTATTGTTACTGTTTGCTTGAAATTCAAGGAAAGTCCTTTCTTTGCACTCTGTGTTACTACAATGTCCAACAATTATTGTACGTCTGTTGCATCATGCGCCACCAATACTGTGTCATCTGCATAGCGTATATTGTTTATATAATAACCTTCGATTAGTATTCCTGGCTTCTCTTTGATCTATCTCATTATTACTTCGCCATAGAGAGAAAAGAGATCCGGTGACAAGACACACCCCTGTGAACGAAATGCGTTTTCTTTGTTAACTTTGTGACCGTAGTTTATGAGTGGCTGAGAAATCACCGAGGTCGTCGTTGTAAAGCCTATCAACTTCACAGAGATTCCTGAAGACTGATTAACTCTTATTTTAAACCCAGACTGGTATATGTTCGGTTACTCAATTTGCTAACTGCATTTTCGTTATGCCTATGTAAGTTCCTTGGAACTCACACTGGAATCGATAAATGACGTTTGATTTGGCGTAAGGAGAAAATCGTTCTTTCAAAGATGGAGTAAGTATTGGGTTGGTTTCATTGATTCAGCAGTAAAGAATGTTTGGTTTATTGCTGTTTAAAGTCGATCGTGTATTTTTTCATTACGTCATCCCCTTGCTGAAAAAAAAAAAAAACACTTGAAATTTGAGAACTAATGATTTTGTGAGGATAGATGTGGGTGGCTGGACGCTTGATGAAGTCGGCTGGATATCCTTTAGATTGCAGAGTCTGGTTAATCGTGTCCAGTTCTTTTTTTAGTGTGTCACTGGAGCAATTAGTTCTAGCTCGATTATACAGGGTCCTTACCAAATATTGGACAGGTACAAAGCTATTGAAATTCAGGTATTGACCCATCATGGTAATTTTCGACTGACTGCTCTTTTGAATGGTGCTGACCTCTCGACGATGGATTAGGATGTCTAAGAACAATAAGGTGTCATTGTGTTCGTGGTCAACAGACAAAGAGGTGCTCTTATGGGCTTGATTCATAGTGACGTGAAACGATTCTGCTTTTTGCCGGGTCTATTTGATGAATAATACACCATCATCATACCGCGGCATAGAAGCTGACCCTTAATATTCGAGGCTCTTTGTTCTTCTACGTGTGCTATAAAGATGTCCCCTAGATTGAGACCCAGTAGACTTACCTTGTCAAATAGCGATAGGATGTGTTTAAGAAAATTAAATTTAATGTTAGATATGCACAGTTGTAGTAGTTGCTAGAGTTTGCATGTAAATAGGTCTAACTTCAGTTCCTTCTCTTTTATGCGATCACAAATGATTTTTCACCGTTTCTTCCAGGATAAAGTTGGTGAAGAGAGACGTAATGTACGTTTGTTTAAGATCGATGGTGTCCAATAGGTTAACCAATCCAAATGAAACCTTTAGTATTAAGCGGTCGAATGATTGTCGCACCGGTTTAAGAATTTTGGTAAGCCATTTCGCCATCCTGTATTGGACAGAGTTGACCATAGATAAAATTGGTCGTAGTGGTACCGAGGCTTGTGCAAATTAAGGAGACCTTAAATTGGGGAGTTGGTGATTCCCTAGTGGTGAATAGCTGCATATCCGTCTCATTGATGCATTTACTATCTAAAAGTTACTGAATTTCTTTCCTCACTTTTGTATCTGTGATTGTTTCTCTCGAAATGCTCTCTTTGATTTTTCCCCCATATCTAAATACCCTCTTTAGAATTGCAATTATAATTCTAATATCTCTCTGACGTCATAATAAAGCGAGTTACGTTGCAATGTTTTGTTTAGCTCGTGTCCCAGTGCATCAGATTTCAACGAACATAATATTCCCCAACACATCTCAGAAGTCAGAGTGAGTTCGCCTGATGGTGAGGGACACTTGTAATAGGGAAAGCTAATCCACATGCAAAAAATATCCAGTTGACTCCTGTATTGTGGCACGTGTATGGACTACGTTTGAGTTCAAAGCGAGTGAACGCAAAAAAAAATATTCCGCAACACCTTGGCTGAGCGACATTCCACTGGCTGAAGGACAAACAAGACACACATGTAGAGAGGATAACGGGCTCACAGAGCATGCTGAGAAAGGTAAAGACAGGCATGCTTCCGGCAGAATGACAATTGGGGAACCATTTCGCACAGAGTGGCATGTTTCAATGACAACATCGAAGATAAGGAGCATCAGTGCAACTTTCCCCCAGGACATGCTGGTGTGGTGGGAAAAGAGCGGACGAACACATTAGCTGGTTCTTGAATGTTTGGTGTAGCACAGGTGCACGATAAGGCAGACGTGGTCAGGGGTAGTTGGGAACGTGTGTAAAGCGTGGCAGAACAGATACAGCATTATGACACAGAGAGATTGGTGGTCCTGCATAGATTGACCAGAGGACCTGTACGACACTCAGAACTCAGAGGAATGACCAGAGGGACACATAATCAGACAGTAACTGGAACTATTAGTATTGGGATTCTTCGCTGGATATTAAAGATGAAAATGGAGCACGCGTGGGAATATCCCGAGTTATGTGTTGTTAGCTGTTGGCTCAACTCTACTCAGGTCTTCATGTTGTCGAGTTTCGTTTTCCATAGGCTTTGGCTGTCCCGTGTCTACCTACAAGACAACATCCACGTGTTTCACTACGTCTGGTCTCTATCCTTTACTCTGTCAGTCATGAGAAACCATATAATGGCCACACTAACGTCAGAATAGCTCTTGTGGTTATTGGAACACTCAATTCCATCTACCACTAAAATAGTCTTCATATTATTCTCATTGCACATCGATCCATTTAGTCCGCAAGTGCACGGATTACTACTCCAGTATCTTCTTCCCCGTGTGTCGAATATTCTAGCGTGTGCAGACTCAGCCCAAGCAGCTGAAGAGCCCAGCCCGATCATCCCGGAAAGGATCACACCACATCTTCATTCAGTCCACATTACTCTCACCAAGGAATGTGTCCCTCCTGCTAGATGTAGACTTCCACCGGTCGCTGCTTGATCACTCATATACCTAGTCACAGTTTAACACTGATCCTGCCTGGATCACACACCGTTATTATATGGCCCTATTGGTCTGAGACTTATAACACCCTTGTCTAGTGAGGACACGAAAATACTGTTCCTTGAACTAAATGTAATTCCTGTCTAAAGTGTCTACTGTTCACAAGACCGTTGTTATAATAACTTCCTAATCAGTTTATACTGTTCTATTCCCATGTGATGTGGAAAAACCGTACCTATTAGTCTTTTCATCTGTCGTGTGAAAACATAATACCCACTGGACGTTTCCCATGTGGTGTAAAAAAAAAAACAATTCTATTGTTCGGTTCACATATGATGTTCGAAACATTAATCTCACGATTGTTCCTTCTCCAAAATGATGCGGAGAAAACAATCTCTATTATTCTGCTAACGTGTGACGTTTAATAAATACTCTCACGATTGTTCCTTTAAACCCCTTTCATCATGGGCCCAGTGCAAAAGTTGCTGAATAACTGCCTGCACTAAGGTCTCCATTCTCATTGACTTGAGTGACCTAAGGGAACCTGTAAAAGAGAGAACAATACACTTGGTGAGAGCATCTGTCCCTGACCTCCATTGAATGGGGGTAGGCTGACATCCTCACTCAGATACATGACAGTGAACGAACTCTGTCATGGGCAGAGGAGCTCTTCACTCTGGTCTGCGGTGGGTTAAGACCAAGACAGAGCAAAATGCAAAGTGTAGACCCCCAGCAGACCTCACTGGAAGATCCCACCATTGGACATTCTCCCCATCCCCAATCTCCCCAAATATCATCCCATTTCACTATTCCCCATCAGTGGAGCCACCTGCCTTCTTACACTAGTTAATCTTAACAATGCGACTGCCTATTGTCGCTGATATTCCTTGACTACCTAACCACAATGTAACAACACTATATTATAGTTCTAAACTATATTTCTAAGCTATTCCACATTAATTATAGCTAGATGCAATCTATAAAATACCTTATGCCGATCTGACTCAATCTTTGAATCGAAAACACAATTTGCCATAAAAGACACATGTTAAGCAAAACCGAACACATGCGATTCTATTCAACACGGATCAAGCCAGCTATCACTTCTGCCTCCTTCAACTGTACGAAGCTACACTGGCCTATAAACACATCATGTTTTTGTCACGAGCCTGGAGTTATACCAGTGACGTTCCTTTGATGTCAAAACATCAGATGATTCCAGGGGCACTAACCATTTCAGCAAGGTTCTTATCCCCCCTGGATTAATCAATGCAGGAGTTGACTTCTCCTGTTTCAACACCCCAAACAAAACACAACCGATGGTTTCAGGGGCACTAACCAGTTCAGCAAAGTCATCTCCCCTGTTCTCAATCAATGCAAGAGTTGTCTCTTCCTGTCCCGACAACCAACACAGCCAGCGTCTGTCTTTGATTCCCAACCAACATTCGTCGGTAAAATAACCTTGACATATTTTCTGTCTATCCAAGAATTCTCAATGTCAGCGGTGCCGTTTGATTTTCCTGCCACTTGTGTAAACAACCACAGCTGTTACTCTGACCGTCCTTGGTATTTTTGACATCTGATTGTACTTGGAGTGAATTCACGACACCGTGAAGCCATGGATGACGCTCAGTTCTGTGTTGATTGAATATTCTTCTTTGTTCCTCTGCATGGCGCTTTTGAATAGCTTCACCCTTTCTGACTTGGTATTCTTGCAGTCTGGTCGAGGTTGCAGATTCACAGTCATCTTTTGATTTCTTGAATTGTCCTGCCTCTCTGAGGGCATTCGATGTAGCAGCTTGGCCCACTATCCACAGTAGCTTGTCTTGCAAGCCGATCAGTTTCTTTATTTCCTCTTTATACGCCTGGCTTGACACACAAATGAATGTCACGTTTTGTCAGAATTTACCTCCTTTATCACTTCAAGGGGGAGATACATCAGAGAGTACTATCTGTTTCAAATTTGGCATCATACCTCATATTTACGCCGTGACGTGCAAATGAATAAACTTTTAAACGGCGTAGGGTTTTGAGTACGTTTTTTTTGGTGAGTTTTAATTTACCTTGAATGATTAAGGCGTAATATATATATATATATATATATATATATATATATATATATATATATATATATATATATATATATATATATATATATATATATATATATATATATATTTTCTTTTTCTTTCTTCTTTCTTTTCCGCGTTTCCATCCTGTTTCAGGATATTGCGGTCAACACCAGCATCTTTCAGCTGTATGTTGATTCCTAGGCTAGATTACGCTCATCAGCACGCCACGACTTTCTGAGCGACCGGCTCCATACTCTCATAAGTCACTTTTGCGATTCGAACCACTGCTAATTCTCGTCGCGTCACGTGACGAGAGTATTCGGGGTTAGCGGAGAAAGCTGCTAACCCCTCGGCCATGGAGCCGATATACCATATTGGTTCCGTTGCCCAAGCATAGAGTTAAGTGCGTGGAGCGACACAGTTAGTTGTGGATTTCATGTGGAATGTATTTTAAACTGCATGTTCAGAAAAAAATGACAGATGACCGGTTGCTTAACTAGCTGGTTTAGTCTTATGCAGTAATTTGTGTGCAGCAGCTAGTTTTCTAGTGACTGCCGCTTCCATCGACGATAAAGAATAATCTGAGAGGCAGGCTGTTGTGTTGGCATTCTGGCAGCAGGCTTATGCATGTATGCCTATGCGTGTTGTTGGTTTATCGGTTGGTTTACAGACTGCTTTCTGTTCTACTTTTTACACGGGACAGTGAGGAGCATTTTGTGTGTTATTCATTGGCACAGGAACGGAGCATTATGGGGTGCCCCTTTTGCCGTGAAGTTGGAACCGCGACTTTCGACAACTCCTATATTCTCTGGGGGTTTTAGTAGCGCAGTGACCAGTATGCTTACCTGCTGGCCTAGTGGTACCAGGCAATGTTATGAGAAGTAATGACGGTCGGTGTGAGATTGAACACATCCCGCGTAGAGTCCCTACTGGTCTATAAAAATATAAGGCTAGCAGCATATACGAATTAGGGAGGGTAAACAGATCCTTTACTTACTTTTAAAAAAAAATAATACCATAGGTTTCAAACCGTACTCAAGTTATAAGCGAGCACGAGGGGGATAGTTAACAAAAAGAAAACAATAAATTAAGTAGGAATTATTCCAATCCGAAGACTTGGAAAAAGCTTCTTCTCATATCCTGGCCTCTCGGCCTCGAAGGGTTAAAACTGCTTGTATGTTTTGTGCTTCTATTTTGAGCTTGAAAAGTACATCTGAACAAATGAACACCATGCACAATTTAAGAAAAGCCCAGAGCAAAGCTGTCTTAGGATATTAGGATATTGATAACATGAATACAGGTAATCCAGATAGATCTAATAGTTCTACTTTGTATATTGCACTCATGCTGAGAGGCAAGGAACTTTCGCCCATCTTACGTCATCCAACGGCAGACGAGATAACAAAACACTCCACCTCAATCATTACGGATAAATATTTTTACTGTATATAATAATTACCTTATAAAGGTATTGAGTATACTCTTTCCGCTTGCGTGATCACACAGTATACACGGCACTATGGATGAGCTGCAATCATAAACGCAATATTAGCTTAAATTAATATCCTTTTCGATCTTAAGCAGGATTCGCTCACAATAGGGTTGATTGTCCTATACAGACTTCTCTATTCACATATGCCGTCGGATTTATTATTCACCCACAGCAGGGAAGCTATCAGATCAATTCCTGAAGCAAATATATAGTTGTGGGACCCTGGTGATAAATACCTGGTGGTAACACCTTCTGGCTGTGTTGTGTGAAGCTGCGGGTGTTTCTAGACAGTAGATATACCTGACTTGGCAATCTGTAAGTGCTTCTTGTGTGACACATCATTCAGGGTACGAATATATCATCTGGTTTTGGAGCTGTCATTATAAGGTTAGCAAGATTCATCTCGCATAAATGTTCGTTGTATATTTTTTGTATTTGCCTTAGTGATTTAAGCTGGGTCCGCTGAGAAGGAATTTACGGATGCAGTTCGTAATCCCGCATACCGCTTTCGAAACAAAACTGTGGGCGATTAGGCAGGAGACCGCCTTACGTCGGTTAAAAAAAAAACGAAATGGTATGGGTGCCGGCCGTTCAAAACGCAATGGCAGACTACCGAACGTAAACTTGCCAAGGAATCACAAACGCCCCCCCCCCCAAAAAAAAAAATATGCTGGGGTTGACTGCTGCGTCCTGTAAAGGATATGCAACTAACTTTAACTATGTGATTTAACTTTGGCGCGCTGGAAAGTTGAAAGCGATCAGGGTTGATAATGTCATGCATACTGTCGGACGCGTTTCGCTCGTCGCTTGTTAAAGTGAAGAAAAGATAGGCGGCGGATTTCTTCTTGCTCCCAGGTCAATACAGTGTGATGGGGCCATCATATCACAGACACAAAGCAGGAAACTACTTCACGGCAAATTATTATTTATTGTTAAATAATGATCATGGGTTTTCTGGTAATTAAATGGTGTATACATGCCATTGCCGGTCTCCCTGGTCTAGGTGTTACACGACTTTCTCCGTTATCCCATTCCCATATACTCTCGTGAGTAATGTGACATGCGAGAGAATTGGTAGCGGTTCTCTCCGCGTCGGTAACTTACGGGGTATATGAACCGGTCGTTCAGAAAGCAGTGGCAAAACTACTGCCTAGAAATCAACAATCAGCTGAAAGATACTGATGTTGACAGCGATGTCCTGTGAAGGATATGCGAAAAACAAAATACAAGCCATTGGCATGATGTAGTAAGTAAAGGGAGTAATGGACTCTTTCACACGCTTTAAGTCGTACTGAAAATATGGGTTTGACCGTTATTTCTAAAGACCAATCCGCACTCCTGTGTGATGCGGTCAAAATGAGACCTGTCGCCATAACTTCTTAAGACATTTCCAGATGCCAAATTTAGTCTGAGCCGACCTGAGAGCCCCTGTCAATTGTAAAAATAGTAATTAGTTAATGAGGTAGGTGAGATTTTCCAGAGATTTGACAATGAAGAATGTGAAGCTGCTTGGGTCTGTAGAGAAGCAGAAGAGACGTTAAATGTATCTGCAGCTGTTAGGATCGATAGAGGTGCAGTATGAAACAAGTCTACATATTTAACTATTTGCATACTTTAATAAAATAGATGGAATTTATATTAAAGATGTTAAATGCAGAATATCCAAGCACAAGCAACATGTTACAAGATGAAGAATATTTTCTTATATTTATATTCGTCAATCACGGCGAGAAAAAGAGTTCTTAAGAGCACCCGGGAAGCTTAACTAGGTCAAAATATGCCCGCAGAAGTCGGATGTGTCGGCCTAAAGGCGCAAGTATCGCAGCTCTACTGTAAACATCACAACACAATCACTTCCGAGTGAGAGTCGAATGTCCTTCAAAACACACGGGAAGGTTAACCCGGTTAACAAATGCCCACAGAAGTCGACGTGTCGGCCTAAAGGTGCAAGTATAGCAAAGAAGAAGAATCCTGATGCACGGAAGTGACTTATAGACCATTAGCAGCAGACAAGCGAGGATGTGTTTGGAAGCCCCGGAGATGTGGCTTTAAAGAAAAATGATGAGAACACGGTGGACTGATAGAAAGAGCAATGAAGATATCTTGAAAGAAGTTAACTAACAAAGATAACTGGTTACTGGCATCAGAAGAAGATAGTCGACATAATTTGAGCATGTCACGAGAAGAGGAAAACTGGGGTATGTTGTCACAAGGTGAAGGTTGGAGGGGAGGATAGGCAAGGGGAGACCAAAAGAGAAGATACTGAACAGTTTGACATGGAGGAACTCGCTATCAGCATTGATGTGTGATGCAGAATCATCCGCTGCACCACAAAAATCCAAGAGATAATCGAAAAGAGAATACAGAGGCAAAGACCAAATCAACATGCCCAGAAACCTTCAAGCAACATGTAGATACAATAGAAACCGAGATATCCAAGTGTGAAGCTGTCACACCAGAACAATGGACGAGCTGCATAGATTTATCAAGTATTGAAACGAAGCGAATTAATAACGAGAGAGATCAAAGAGAAACCAGGAATACTAATAGGAGGTTATAATATAAAAACTATATGCATGCAGATGACACAGTATTGGTGGCGGATAATGCAAAAGGTCTACAATATCCGTTGTAGTAACGGAAAGTGCGAAGAAAGGGCTCTACATGAATATCAAGAAAACAGTAACAATGGTAATATCAAAGAAAAATGTGACACCAAAATGTGAAATTTAAATAGAAGGAAAACTTCTTAACCACGTGGGTAGACTTAAAATACCTAAGGGCATTTATAACATCAGACGGAGGGTGCACAACAGAGATTAAGAGCAGAATAGGGCAAGCAAAAGCTGCATTTCAGAAAATAAAAAGTATCTTATGCAATAAGTCACTATTATTAAATGTAAGAAAAAAGAGTGCTGAAGTGCTAAATATAATCTATTTTTTGCTGCATGGCAGAGAAACGTGGAATGTAAATGAACAAATTAGGAAGGAATTGAAGCAACAGAGATGGGGTTTTTGAGACGAATGTTGTGAATTTCTTTGACTGCCAGAGTAACTAACAACTATTGCCTGAATGAGGCTAATGAAACTAGAACACTATATACAACAATAAGAAAGAGACAAACAGCTTTCTTTTGTCATGTGATGAGAAGAGAGGCATTGGAGAACATCGTGACGACTGGAAAGATCGAGGGGAAGAGAGGCAGAGACCGACCAAGAGAAATGATGCTGGATGGATAGAGCCGGTGGTATGGAGGAATATTAGCAGCAGAGTTGATCAAGAACACCAAAGACCGAGATATGTGGAGAGACATGAATGCCTATGTCAGCTGGCATGACCCTTGATGATGACGAGAAACGAAGCCCCAGAAATAAGCTCCAAAAAACACACGTTGAGACAGAACAATGAGCTATTTCTCTTCACATGCTGAGGGAAATATATCCTTGTAATATCTGGACAATTCTGACATGGAGACAACACAAAAGGGAGGCAGTGTTATCTACATAGCGGGTGGACAAATCTGCACCAGCTTCAGAGCTGAAGCAACAACCCTTTTTACAGCTGTACAGACTCTAGATAGTCGAGCATAATTAACAAAACCAAACCAAAACAACACACACACACACAAACACACGCACGCACGCACGCACGCACGCGCGCACACACGCACACACATACACACACAACCACATTAATTCATGCAAGACTCAGAAGCAGTCTTCCAAGCCATTTCATGCCCTGAACAGGACATCACTGCCCATAAATAGAAGGCAGCATTAGAACGCAATCTACAGGACAGAAAGAGTCATGCAGCGGTTAACAGCCCACTGTGGTGTTGCTGGAAATGAAAAGGCAGACACTGGAGGGAATCTCGAGCAGCCTTGTTCATCTCAGAGCTTTATGGAGACAAGAGTGCTAACAAAGCAATCAATGAGAACAATTCAGAGGCAAAAAAATAGTACACGCCAGAGCAGGACAGACAGCACAAAAGAGCTTGATAGAAACGCGCATATCAAACTCTTCAGATTCAGAGCAGGAAATTGTGGACTCAGGGCACACCTCTAACCGGATGGGTCTCACTGACTCTGACCTTGTGGGCGTGGAACACTCAGGAAAAATCCCTATTCATTTCTTACAAGACTGCCCTGACTTCCCCGAACCGAAGGATGAAATCTGGCTAACTGAAACGATCCTGCGAACAAAGTCTGAGGAAACGGTGAAGACCTTAAGAGGACCTTCCTGTTTCTGACCTACTGAATAGACGAATAGCAAATTTTGTTTAACACTCTGTGGGAATTCCCTTATTGATACATTACTAACCTGGGAATTTACACCTGTAATTTCTGACTTAGATTTTTTAAGAGCATGCATCTTTCCAATTGCAACATACGCCTGTGAGACATGGACACTTACTAAACAAGCTGAACAGCGCATGAATGCCTTTGAATATAAATGTTATAGACGGGTTCTAAGAATATCTTGGATAAAGAAAAGAACAAATGCATCCATGCTTCAAGAGCTGAATATTGTAGAGGGTTTGCTATTAAAGACTATAAAACAAAGAAAATTGATATATTTTGGTCACTTGAAACGTCATGAAAGTTTGGAGAGAACAATAATGGAGGGATATATACTTCAAAAGAGAGGAAGAGGAAGGCCAAAGAGAAGATGGGTGCAAGATGTGTCGTATGATCTCCAGATGAGTATATCAGAGGCGGGACATCTTGCTTGAGATCGAGAACTTTTCCAGAAGGTTTTATGGGAGCGAGGTTCTGCAAAGCACATCCTACTGAATGAATTAATGAATGAATGAATTTCTGGCAAAAGTGTATGCTTGACAGAACAAAATAAGGGAGCAAATAAAATGAGCTGTTGGATGTCATGAAGTTTGAAGGAAATCCATCTACGTGAAGGGCATCGAATGTCAAACCACCACTGCTTTGTGGAAGTTCTTGTAAGCACAAAGGATGGGTGAGAGCTACAATCAAGTAATAGGTGAGACCTACTGTCAAGTACTAGGTGAGAGCTACTATCATGTACTAGGTGAGAGATACTGTCAAGTACTAGGTGGGAGCTACTATCAAGTACTAGGTGAGAGCTACTGTCAAGTACTAGGTGAGAGCTACTGTCAAGTACTAGGTGAGAGCTACTGTCAAGTACTAGGTGAGAGCTACTGTCAAGTACTAGGTGAGAGCTACTGTCAAGTACTAGGTGAGAGCTACTGTCAAGTACTAGGTGAGAGCTACTGTCAAGTACTAGGTGAGAGCTACTATCAATGTACTAGGTGAGAGCTACTGTCAAGTACTAGGTGAGAGATACTGTCAAGTACTAGGTGAGAGCTACTGTCAAGTACTAGGTGAGAGCTACTGTTAAGTACTAGGTGAGAGCTACTGTCAAGTACTAGGTGAGATATGTCAAGTACTAGGTGGAGCTACTCATGTACTAGTGAGAGATACTGTCAAGTACTAGGTGGGAGCTACTATCAAGTACTAGGTGAGAGCTACTGTCAAGTACTAGGTGAGAGCTACTGTCAAGTACTAGGTGAGAGCTACAATCAAGTAATAGGTGAGACCTACTGTAAGGGGGAAAAAATATCCCTTAAAAAAAGAAGGTTTTAAAAATTAACAAAAAGATAACTGGTTACTGGCATCAGAAGAAGATAGTCACATAATTTGGCATGTCACGAGAAGGGGAAAACGGGGTATGTTGTCACAAGGTGAAGGTTGGAGGGGAGGATAGGAAAGGGGGAAACCAAAAGAGAAGATACTGAACAGTTTGACATGGAGGAACTCGCTATCAGCATTGATGTGTGATGCAGAATCATCCGCTGCACACAAAAACCCAAAGAGATAATCGAAAAGAGAATACAGAGGCAAAGACCAAATCAACATGCCCAAAAACCTTCAAGCAACATGTAGATAAATAAAAACCCGAGATATCCAAGTGTGAAGCTGTCACACCAGAACAATGGACGAGCTGCATAGATTTATAAAGTATTGAAACGAAGCGAATTAATAACGAGAGAGATAAAAGAAAAACCAGGAATACTAATAGGAGGTTAAAATAAAAAAACTATATGCATGCAGATGACACAGTATTGGTGGCGGATAATGAAAAAGGTCTACAATATCCGTTGTAGTAAGGGAAAGTGCAAAGAAGGGCTCTACTGAATATCAAGAAAACAGAAACAATGGTAATATCAAAGAAAAATGTGACCCCAAAAATGTGAAATTTAAATAGAAGGAAAACTTCTTAACCACGTGGGTAGACTTAAAATCCTAAGGGCATTTATAACATCAGACGGAGGGGCACAACAGAGATTAAGAGCAGAATAGGGCAAGCAAAGCTGCATTTCAGAAAATAAAAAGTATCTTATGCAATAAGTCACTATTTTAAATGTAAGAAAAAGAGTGCTGAAGTGCTAAATATAATCTTTTTTTTGCTGCATGGCAGAGAAACGTGGAATGTAAATGAAAAAATTGGGAAGGAATTAAAGCAACAGAGAGGGGGTTTTTTGAGAAAATGTTGTGAATTTCTTTGACTGCCAGAGTAACTAACAACTATTGCCTGAATGAGGCTAATGAAACTAGAACACTATATACAACAATAAGAAAGAGACAAACAGTTTTCTTTGGTCATGTGATGAGAAGAGAGGCATTGGAGAACATCGTGACGAACTGGAAAGATCGAGGGGAAGAGAGGCAGAGGCAGACAAGAGAATGATGCTGGATGGATTGAGACGGTGGCATGGAGGAATATTAGCAGCAGAGTTGATCAAGAACCCCAAAAGCCCGAGATATGTGGAGAGACATGAATGCCTATGTCAGCTGGCATGCCCCTTGATGATGACGAGAAACGAAGCCCCAAAAAAGCCCAAAAAACACACTTGAGACAGAACAAGAGCTATTTCTCTTCACATGCTGAGGGAAATATATCCTTGTAATATCTGGACAATTTTGACATGGAGACAAACAAAAGGGAGGCAGTGTTATCTACATAGGGGGTGGAAAAATCTGCCCCAGCTTCAGAGCTGAAGCAAAAACCCCTTTTTACAGCTGTACAGACTCTAGATAGTCGAGCATAATTAAAAAAACCCAAACCCAAAACAACACACACACACCCAAACACACGCACGCACGCACGCACGCGCGCACCACGCACACACATACACACACAACCACATTAATTCGCAAGACTCAGAAGCAGTCTTCCAAGCCATTTATCCCCTGAACGGGACATCACTGCCAAAAATAGAAGGCAGCATTAGAACGCAATCTACAGGACAGAAAGAGTCATGCAGCGGTTAACACCCACTGTGGTGTTGCGGGAAATAAAAAGGGCAGACACTGGAGGGAATCTCGACAGCCTTGTTCATCTCAGAGCTTTATGGAGACAAGAGTGCTAACAAAGCAATCAATGAGAACAATTCAGAGGAAAAAAAAATAGTACACGCCAGAGCAGGACAGACAGCACAAAAGAGCTTGATAGAAACGCGCATAAAAACTCTTAGATTCAAGCAGGAAATTGTGGACTCGGGGCACACCTCAACCGGAGGGGTCTCACTGACTCTAAACTTGGGGGCGGGGAAACACTCGGGAAAAATCCCTATTCATTTCTTACAAGACTGCCCTGACTTCCCCGAACCGAAGGATGAAATCTGGCTAACTGAAACGATCCTGCGAACAAATCTGAGGAAAGGGTGAAGACCTTAAGAGGACCTTCCTGTTTCTGACCTACTGAATAGACGAATAGCAAATTTTGTTTAACACTCTGGGGGAAATTTCCCCTTATTGATACATTACTAACCTGGGAATTTACACCTGAAATTTCTGACTTAGTTTTTTTAAGAGCATGCATTTTTCCCAAATTGCAACATACGCCTGTGAGACATGGACACTTACTAAACAAGCTGAACAGCGCATGAATGCCTTTGAATATAAATGTTATAGACGGGTTCTAAGAATATTTTGGGAAAAAAAAAACAAATGCATCCATGTTCAAGCTGAATATTGTAGAGGGTTTGCTATTAAAGACTATAAAACAAAAAAAATTTGATATATTTTGGTCACTTGAAACGTCATAAAAGTTTGGAGAGAACAATAATGGAGGGATATTACTTCAAAAGAGGGGAAGGGGAAGGGCCCAAAAGAAAGAGGGTGCAAGATGTGTCGTATGATCTCCAGATGAGTATATCAGAGGCGGGACATCTTGCTTGAGATCGAGAACTTTTCCAGAAGGTTTTAGGGGAGCGAGGTTCTGCAAAGCACATCCTACTGAATAAATTAATGAATGAATAAATTTCTGGCAAAAGTGTATGCTTGACAGAACAAAATAAGGGAGCAAAAAAAATGAGCTGTTGGATGTCATGAAGTTTGAAGGAAATCCATCTACGTGAAGGGGATCGAATGTCAAACCACCACTGCTTTGTGGAAGTTCTTGTAAGCACAAAGGATGGGGGAGAGCTACAATCAAGAATAGGTGAGACCCACTGTCAAGTACTAGTGAGAGCTACTATCAGTACTAGGTGAGAGTACTTCAAGTACTAGGTGGAGCTACTTCAAGTACTAGGTGAGAGCTACTGTCAAGTACTAGGTGAGAGCTACTGTCAAATACTAGGTGAGAGCTACTGTCAAGTACTGGTGAGAGCTACTGTCAGTACTAGGTGGAGCTACTGTCAAGTACTAGGTGAGAGCTACTGTCAAGTACTAGGTGAGAGCTACTGTCAAGTACTAGGTGAGAGCTACTTCAGTACTAGGTGAGAGCTACTGTCAAGTACTAGGTAGAGTACTTCAGTACTAGGTGAGAGCTACTGTCAAGTACTAGGTGAGAGCTACTTCAGTACTGGTGAGACTACTGTCAAGTACTAGGTGGGAGCTACTATCATGTACTAGGGAAGTACTGTCAAGTACTAGTGGGAGCTACTTCAAGTACTAGGGGAGACTACTGTCAAGTACTAGGTGAGAGCTACGGGAAGTACTAGTGAGAGCTACAAACAAGTAATAGGTGGGACCTACTGTCAAGTACTAGGTGAGAAGCTACTATCAAGTACTAGGTGAGAGCTACTATCATGTACTAGGTGAGAGCTACTGTCAAGTACTAGGTGAGAGCTACTGTCAAGTACTAGGTGAGAGCTACTGTCAAGTACTAGGTGAGAGCTACTGTCAAGTACTAGGTGAGAGCTAATGTCAAGTACTAGGTGAGAGCTACTGTCAAGTACTAGGTGAGAGCTACTATCAAGTACTAGGTGAGAGCTACTATCATGTACTAGGTGAGAGCTACTATCATGTACTAGGTGAGAGCTACTATCATGTACTAGGTGAGAGCTACTATCAAGTACTAGGTGAGAGCTACTATCATGTACTAGGTGAGAGCTACTATCATGTACTAGGTGAGAGCTACTATCATGTACTAGGTGAGAGCTACTATCATGTACTAGGTGAGAGCTACTATCATGTACTAGGTGAGAGCTACTATCAAGTACTAGGTGAGAGCTACTATCATGTACTAGGTGAGAGCTACTATCATGTACTAGGTGAGAGCTACTATCATGTACTAGGTGAGAGCTACTGTCAAGTACTAGGTGAGAGCTACTATCAAGTACTAGGTGAGAGCTACTATCATGTACTAGGTGAGAGCTACTATCATGTACTAGGTGAGAGCTACTATCAAGTACTAGGTGAGAGCTACTATCATGTACTAGGTGAGAGCTACTATCATGTACTAGGTGAGAGCTACTATCAAGTACTAGGTGAGAGCTAATGTCAAGTACTAGGTGAGAGCTACTATCAAGTACTAGGTGAGAGCTACTATCATGTACTAGGTGAGAGCTACTATCATGTACTAGGTGAGAGCTACTGTCAAGTACTAGGTGAGAGCTACTATCAAGTACTAGGTGAGAGCTACTATCAAGTACTAGGTGAGAGCTACTATCATGTACTAGGTGAGAGCTACTATCAATGTACTAGGTGAGAGCTACTGATCAATGTACTAGGTGAGAGCTACTATCATGTACTAGGTGAGAGCTACTATCAAGTACTAGGTGAGAGCTACTGTCAAGTACTAGGTGAGAGCTACTGTCAAGTACTAGGTGAGAGCTACTGTCAAGTACTAGGTGAGAGCTACTGTCAAGTACTAGGTGAGAGCTACTATCAAGTACTAGGTGAGAGCTACTATCAAGTACTAGGTGAGAGCTACTGTCAAGTACTAGGTGAGAGCTACTATCATGTACTAGGTGAGAGCTACTGTCAAGTACTAGGTGAGAGCTACTATCAAGTACTAGGTGAGAGCTACTGTCAAGTACTAGGTGAGAGCTACTATCATGTACTAGGTGAGAGCTACTATCATGTACTAGGTGAGAGCTACTGTCAAGTACTAGGTGAGAGCTACTATCATGTACTAGGTGAGAGCTACTGTCAAGTACTAGGTGAGAGCTACTATCAATGTACTAGGTGAGAGCTACTATCATGTACTAGGTGAGAGCTACTATCATGTACTAGGTGAGAGCTACTATCAATGTACTAGGTGAGAGCTACTATCAATGTACTAGGTGAGAGCTACTATCATATACTAGGTGAGAGGCTACTATCATGTACTAGGTGAGAGCTACTATCATGTACTAGGTGAGAGCTACTATCATGTACTAGGTGAGAGCTACTATCATGTACTAGGTGAGAGCTACTATCATGTACTAGGTGAGAGCTACTATCATGTACTAGGTGAGAGCTACTATCATGTACTAGGTGAGAGCTACTATCATATACTAGGTGAGAGCTACTATCATGTACTAGGTGAGAGCTACTATCATGTACTAGGTGAGAGCTACTATCATGTACTAGGTGAGAGCTACTATCATGTACTAGGTTAGAGATACTGTCAAGTACTAGGTGAGAGCTACTGTCAAGTACTAGGTGGACGCTACTATCAAGTACTAGGTGGACGCTACTGTCAAGTACTAGGTGGACGCTACCATCAAGTACAAAGTGAGAGCTACTGTCAAGTACTAGGTGGACGCTACCATCAAGCACAAAGTGAGAGCTACCATCAAGTACTAGGTGTGAGCTACTGTCAAGTACTTGATGAGAGCTACTGTTAGGTACTAGGTGGACGCTACTATCAAGTACTAGGTGGACGCTACTATCAAGTACTAGGTGGACGCTACCATCAAGTACTAGGTGGACGCTACCATCAAGTACTAGGTGGACGCTACTATCAAGTACTAGGTGGACGCTACTATCAAGTACTAGGTGGACGCTACTATCAAGTACTAGGTGGACGCTACCATCAAGTACTAGGTGAACGCTACCATCAAGTACTAGGTGGACGCTACCATCAAGTACTAGGTGGACGCTACCATCAAGTACAAAGTGAGAGCTACTATCAAGTACTAGGTGAGAGCTACCATCAAGTACTAGGTGAGAGCTACTGTCAAGTACTTGGTGAGAGCTACTGTTAAGTACTAGGTGAGAGCTACTGTTAAGTACGATTTGAGAGCTACTATCAAGTACTAAGTGAGAGCTACTGTTAAGTACTAGGTGAGAGCTACTGTCAAGTACTAGGTGAGAGCTACTGTCAAGTACTAGGGGACGCTACTTCAAGTACTAGGTGACGCTACTATCAAGTACAGTGAAGTACTGTTAAGTACTAGGGGGACGTACCATCAAGTACAGGGAAGCTACCTCAAGTACTAGGTGGAGCTACCTCAATACTAGGTGGACGCTACCATCAAGTACAAAGTGAGAGCTACTTCAAGTACTAGTGGAGCTACCTCAAGTACTAGGGGAGACTACTGTCAAATATTGGGGGAAGCTACTTTTTGTACTAGGTGAGAGCTACTTTAAGTACAGGTGGAGCTACTTCAAGTACAAAAAGAGAGCTACTGTTAAGTATAGGTGGACTACTGTCAATATAGGGAGGCTACTGTCAAGTACTAGGTGGGTCTTCAGACTGGGGGTACTGTCAATACTAGGTGGAGCCTCGTTAGGGGCCATGAAATAGGGGAACACTTCGTACGGGGGGAAAGTCGTAAGGTGGGACTAAAAGTTAGGTGGGCCTGCTACTAGGTGGGTTCGGAAACTGGGGGGTTTTAAATCGGGGGAATGCAATTTAATCTGTCCGCGGTGGGGTTTTAGGTGGGGAAATGCAATTTGGAACATAGCGTGGGGCTGTTTTACTGGTGGGGGGTTTCGCTGGGGAGGCATTCAAAACTTGGAGTCGGTTGCTTTGGGGCTACGGGGGGCTTTGGGCCGCCGTTGGGGAGTCATCTGTGGGAGAGACGAGCTAGGGGATAAAACTGGTAGAGTCCCTTTTTTGGTGAAGGTTTCATGACGGTGAACTTATGTTTTTTGGAGGACTTTGTGGGGGGTAAAAAATTTGGGGGGCCATTAAGACAGTGGAACCTTCGCTGGGGGTTGCATCTACTTCTTCAAGTACTAGGTGAGAGCATTCAATTATGGAAAACAACAATAATGGGAGACCTTGCTAAGGTGGGAACCAAAGACTAACTAACAATTTAACTTCTTTTTAATAACTACTACTTACTAAGGGTACTTAAACTTAAATACTTCAATACTAGGGGAGCTATATCATGTACTATGGGGGTACTACAGTACTAGGGGGGCTACTGTCAAGTATAGGTGGAGCTACTCAAGTAATAGGTGGACCCACTGTCAAATACTAGGGAAGGGTATATCATGTACTAGGTGGGTACTTAAGTCTAGGTGGGAGCTACTATCAAGTACAGGGGGAACTACTTCAAGTACTAGGTGGAGCTAAATCAAGTAATAGGTGGACCCACTTCAAGTACTAGGTGAAGTACTTCAAGTACTAGGTGGGGGCTACTATCAAGTACTAGGTGGACTACATCAAGTACTAGGTGAGAGCACTCAGTACTAGGTGAGAGCTACTTCATGTACTAGTGAGAGCTACTATCAAGTACTATGTGAGAGCTACTATCATGTACTAGTGAGAGCTACTATCATGTACTAGGTGAGAGCTACTATCAAGTACTAGGTGGGAGCTACTATCAAGTACTAGGTGAGAGCTACTATCATGTACTAGGTGAGAGCTACTATCAAGTACAAGGTGAGAGCTACTGTCAAGTACAAGGTGGGAGCTACTATCAAGTACTATGTGGGAGCTACTATCAAGTACTATGTGGGAGCTACTATCAAGTACTATGTGGGTGATACTATCATGTACTAGGTGGGAGCTACTATCATGTACTAGGTGGGAGCTACTATCATGTACTAGGTGGGAGCTACTATCATGTACTAAGTGGGAGCTACTATCATGTACTAGGTGGGAGCTGCTATCATGTACTAGGTGGGAGCTACTATCATGTACTAGGTGGGAGCTACTATCATGTACTAGGTGAGAGCTACTATCATGTACTAGGTGGGAGCTACTATCAAGTACTAGGTGGGAGCTACTATCATGTACTAGGTGAGAGCTACTATCATGTACTAGGTGAGAGCTACTATCATGTACTAGGTGGGAGCTACTATCAAGTACAAGGTGGGAGCTACTATCAAGTACTAGGTGAGAGCTACTATCAAGTACTAGGTGAGAGCTACTAGCAAGTACTAGGTGGGAGCTACTATCAAGTAAAAGGTGGGAGCTACTATCATGTACTAGGTGAGAGCTACTATCATGTACTAGGTGAGAGCTACTATCATGTACAAGGTGGGAGCTACTATCAAGTACTAGGTGAGAGCTACTATCAAGTACTAGGTGGGAGCTACTATCATGTACTAGGTGGGAGCTACTATCATGTACTAGGTGGGAGCTACTATCATGTACTAGGTGGGAGCTACTATCATGTACTAGGTGGGATCTACTATCATGTACTAGGTGGGAGCTACTATCATGTACTAGGTGAGAGCTACTATCATGTACTAGGTGGGAGCTACTATCAAGTACTAGGTGAGAGCTACTATCAAGTACAAGGTGAGAGCTACTATCATGTACTAGGTGAGAGCTACTATCAAGTACAAGGTGAGAGCTACTATCAAGTACTAGGTGAGAGGTACTATCATATACTAGGTGAGAGCTACTATCATGTACAAGGTGAGAGCTACTATCATGTACTAGGTGAGAGCTACTATCAAGTACAAGGTGAGAGCTACTATCATGTACTAGGTGGGAGCTACTATCAAGTACTAGGTGAGAGCTACTATTAAGTACAAGGTGAGAGCTACTATCATGTACTAGGTGAGAGCTACTATCAAGTACTAGGTGAGAGCTACTATCAAGTACTAGGTGAGAGCTACTATCAGGTACTAGGTGGGAGCTACTATCAAGTACTAGGTGAGAGCTACTATCAGGTACTAGGTGAGAGCTACTGTCAAGTACTAGGTGGGAGCTACTATCAAGTACTATGTGGGAGCTACTATCAAGTACTACGTGGGAGCTACTATCATGTACTAGGTGGGAGCTACTATCAAGTACTAGGTGGGAGCTACTATCATGTACTACGTGGGAGCTACTATCATGTACTAGGTGAGCGCTACTATTATGTACTACGTGGGAGCTACTATCATGTACTAGGTGAGAGCTACTATCAAGTACTAGGTGGGAGCTACTATCATGTACTAGGTGGGAGCTACTATCAAGTACTAGGTGGGAGCTACTATCATGTACTAGGTGGGAGCTACTATCAAGTACTAGGTGGGAGCTACTATCAAGTACTAGGTGGGAGCTACTATCAAGTACTAGGTGGGAGCTACTATCAAGTACTAGGTGAGAGCTACTATCATGTACTAGGTGAGAGCTACTATCAAGGTACTAGGTGGGAGCTACTATTATGTACTAGGTGAGAGCTACTATCAAGTACTAGGTGAGAGCTACTATCAAGTACTAGGTGAGAGCTACTATCAAGTACTAGGTGAGAGCTACTATCAAGTACTAGGTGAGAGCTACTATCAAGTACTAGGTGAGAGCTACTGTCAAGTACTAGGTGAGAGCTACTATCAAGTACTAGGTGAGAGCTACTATCAAGTACTAGGTGAGAGCTACTATCAAGTACTAGGTGAGAGCTACTATCAAGTACTATGTGGGAGCTACTATCAAGTACTAGGTGGGAGCTACTATCAAGTACTAGGTGGGACCTACTATCAAGTAGAAGATGAGAGGAAACAGCATTGGGGGACATAACATCAATAACAGTAGATAGGCGCATGATATAGTATTTATTACAGACATTGAAAAGGATCTTAGAATTAAACTGTAAGACGACAGAGATTATGGTCGTCACTAAGAAGAAAGAAATACTACAATGTACTGTAAGGATAAATTGGAATATTCTTAAACAAGTGAATAGGTACACCTATCTAAAAAAAAAAAAAAAAGAGTCGCTTAAAAGTCGACAGGGTTCACTTCATTGCACCGGCTTGTATCCCATATTGCTCGGTCTCTTTCCGCAGTGCGGAAAGCGTCGCACAAAGCACGAACTCCGTAGCTCTAGCCACGATCCACATCTTCCTCGGAACAGTATAACCTCTGATGGGAGGTGTTTTGAAGAGATTAGAACAAGAATCGCTGTGGAAAATGTAGCCTTATGCAGGATGGAAAACATACTGATTAATAAAAATATGTCTATTGCAACGAGAAAAAGAGTGTTGAAGTGCTACATAAAACCTGTACTTTTGTATAGGTGTGAAACGTGGACGATGAGCAGACACGCTTAAAACCATATAATGACGGTTGAAATGTGATTTCTGAGGAAAATGCAAAGAATACCATGGTCGGACAGAACAACCATTGAGCAGGTCCTACAAGAGGCAAACGAAAACCGCAAACTGATTAGAGAAACTAGACGTAGACAGTCAAAATTTGTGGGGCATGTTATGTGAAGAAATAAACTAGAGAACTTGGTGACAACTGGCAACAGCGATAGGAAGAGAACAAGGGGAAAGCAGAGAAGTAAATATCTGGATGGCTTGGCCACACGACATGGCCGAGACAAGAACACAGAGCTGATCCACGACTCTGGTGATAGTGTAAAATGGCGTAACATGACCGCTAACGCTTACCGGCATGGCATATGATGAACATAATGAAAATGACGTTATAATGTAACGTTGTCAGTATCAGTTATTGGGAAATGTTGAAGGCATATTCCTAGCTCATGATATATCAAGCAAATCACAATAGAGCGACTGGTTATCTCATGTCTCATAATCGTTGTTATAAAAACGGATTTTGGTAGTGCATAGAGCAACTAAGCGAGCGCGTTAGAGACGTTGACAGCGATCTGCGCTGATAATGTCATGAGCACTTTGAACGCGGGTTCGACGATCGGGCTCGTCGCTTGCAAAAGTGAGAGAAAATATTGGCTACCTATTACTTCTTTTATGGTTCCGTCGCCCTGCTACTGAGTGAAAGTGTGATGCGACACTGTGAGCTGTGAATTTCGTGTGGAATGCTTTTACATCTTTCCGCGGTTGTTTGTAGCGTGAACTGCGTGTTTGGAACGATGGCAGTCGGCTGTCGCTGAATTGACTGGTTTGCCTTTTCGGTTCATGAGTGCATTTGTCAGGAGACTCCTTGGAGTCTTCGTTGGACAGTGAGGAGCATTTTGTGTGATATTCACTGGCACAGTATCGGAGCATAATGGGGATGGCCGGTTGCCGCGAAGTTGGAACCGCGACTAACTAACTAACTAACTAACTAACTAAACTAACTAAACTAAACTAACCTAAACAAACTAACTAAACTAACTAAACTAACTAAACTAACTAACTAAACTAACTAACCTAACTAAACTAACTAACTAACTAACTAACTAACTAACTAACTAACTAACTAACTAACTAACTAACTAACTAACTAACTAACTAACTAACTAACTAACTAACTAACTAACTAACTAACTAACTAACTAACAAACTAACAAACTAACTAACTAACTAACCTAACTAACTAACTAACTAACTAACCAACTAACTAACTAACCTAACTAACTACCTAACCTAACTAACTAAACTAACTAACTAACTAACGAACTAATAACTAACTAACTAACTAACTAACTAACTAACTAACTAACTAACTAACTAACTAACTAACTACTACTAACTAACTAACTAACTAACTAACTAACTAACTAACTAACTAACTAACTAACTAACTAACTAACTAACTAACTAACTAACTAACTAACTAACTAACTAACTAACTAACTAACTAACTAACTAACTAACTAACTAACTAACTAACTAACTAACTAACTAACTAACTAACTAACTAACTAACTAACTAACTAACTAACTAACTAACTAACTAACTAACTAACTAACTAACTAACTAACTAACTAACTAACTACTTCGTGCATTGAGGCCTACAAAATGTGTTTGCACTATCACATCACAGACTCACAGCAGAATACTGCTTTTGGGCAAAAATAATTAAAATATTAATTAAATAGGGCAAGAAAGCCTTGCTTGCTTGCTTGCTTGTGTTAGTTGGCTTGAGCTCCAACGCGAAGTCCTGTATATCGGATGAAGACATCCTGTTGTCCAACATCAGTGTGATGTCATACAGGACCTGAGGTTTGCGTGAGTATCCGTTGTCCCATGTCTGGCTTATTGGTGTGCAGACTGGTAGTTCCTCGCCGTATAGGCAGACACTCTCCGACTTCGGAGGAATCGGCGATCCTACTGACTTTAGCCAGGACCCCGAAGGGACCTGTTGCCCAGGACGCTCGACGAGGACGCGTCAATAGGTCTTGGCCAGTATATAACCCGGCCCTGGTGCCTTGGAAACACCTCTGCGTCCCGCAAGAAAGCCTGATACTGCACACATGGTCCACCGAGTTCCCGTGGGTGTCAGATATGTGTCCATCAAGAATAATGATGACCACAGATTTCATCCAGTGGGGTTGAACATGTGGTGCCGTGAGTTCTATGATGGCTGATAAGGCCTTTTTTTGGATCAAAATGTTCTTTTACAATGTGGACAAAGAAAGCTTGACTTTCCAGGAGGAGGATCTCCTGCAGTGTTTTTTTTTCCCCAGCCTGTTTTTCACAGATCTTGCAGTCCTGTTTTCTTCACAGGTGGCTACACACTTGTGTAATTATGCTCACCACGAATTTCGGTCTTTGGCAGCAGTCTCCCAAGTGTCAAGATGAATTTCATAAACTTATCAGGGAGATCTTCAGAGTGTCTTTAAAGCGTTTCGTATCGCCGCGTTGGGAGCGTTTACCACAGCACAGCTCACCGTAAAAATTCGTTTAGGGAGCCTTTGATTTGGCATGCGAGTCAAGCGACCAGCCCAGCGAATCTGATTCTTCATTAGTAGAGTGTGGATACTGGGCATGGACGCTCTGTCTAAGACTTCAGAGTCTGCAATCTTGTAACTAAAAATATGAGTCTATACAAATTTAAGTCTAGCAGCAAAAACCTGGAAGCATCCCTAGCGTAGTAGCGTAGTACCTGCCTTAATGGTGGTCAGCGGTTCGATCCGCATTGGGGTGTTTTCGAATTGTACAAATTGACCTAGACTCCCAGGTTGACGAGCAAGCCTGAAATGGATACCATGACATTTTGGGACGTAATGGCGGCCGATGTGATACAAACCACATCTCCAGCAAGTGCCGATAGGTCTACTGCCAATGACCGGTTGCTGGCTCGATGTCTCAGATTCATTGACAGATTTAACAGGAACATCAACATACGATGAATAATGCACGGTACGCTTCGTTTAATGTAGACAAATATTACAGCAGACATAAATCACATGGTCCCGTATATGTGGGAAGGCGTGTGATGAATCTTAGAAAATACATATTCATTTCTCCTGGATAAATTTCATTAATTTGAATAGTATACTCAATCGTTTCAATAGAGCAAATATTCAATTCATACACAGATGTCTAACTATGAACTAAGGTCACACTTCAGCCTGATCTTGGCGTCTGGTGTGCAGTATCGCTGGGCTGCCATTAATTCGGTGAAATGCAACAAACCTGCGTGTTGGACATACGCTTAGCTGTAATAGCTGGATGAAACATCTCCGATTCTTGATGGAGAATCAATACAGAAATTACTTTGACAATCTTTCACGGCTTCAAAACATTTTGACGCCTTGCTTCTGTCAAAACCCTGACCTAACTGACTAGGCAAGCCAGCGTCTTCATTCTCGTGATTTCAGCTGTTTTGATCACGTGATACACAGTCTTTCCGAATAGTTTCCCTTCTCTCTCGTGAATCATCATCACTATTCGTTAAAGGTTTTTCTAGTGTTTGCCATTTTACTTTCGTTAACTTAAATTACCCTCGTTTTCTCTTCATTGCTCCTGTACTGTACACATTTTAATAATACGCAGGACTAGTACTGTAGACCCTGCATTGCTACATGGCATCTGTACAATATGTCTAGCAACATATGATCAATGCACCTTTAGGCTTGTAAAAGAGCAGTTGCTTACTTCACCATGAGCTCCATACGACACGCTTGTCTGCCGGCACGGTGGTCATGAGTTCGAATCCCCATGGAGGTGAATTTGTGAAATTTATCACGTGCTCCCTTACCGACCCAACTAGAAATAGATACTCGGAAGTATTCTGGGAAATGAAAGCAACCGGCGTGGTACCACTCAAAGCGTGTATAAGTATACTTTACTTTTTAAAACAAACTAGGTCAATTAAAGTTAATTGCAGTTGCTTTACAGGACTTTACCATGAACCCTCAGCATTTATTGGCTGTTTGTGATGTACTAGACAATGTTAGTTCAGTAGTTTGCTTTCTGCACGCCCAAAGCCTCATACCGTGGAAATCAACGCGAAGTGGTTTGCTTCCTAATCGACCAAGGCTGATTTCGAACCATCGACGCTGTATGACGGGAATTGTGAAATGCATCCTCTAATCCACAACGCCATAGGGCAACTAAATTAAATTGTTTGCATATCCTTTACAGGACATTGCTGTCAACATCAGCATCTTTCAGCTGATTGTTGATTTCTTGGCAAGTAGTTTCTGAGCAATCGGCTCACATACCCCGTAAGTTACCGACGCGATTCGAACCACTGCTGATTCTCACCGTCGCACGTTACTTACGAGAGTATACGAGATTACGGAGAAAAGTCGCTAACCTCTAGGCCAGGAAGCCGGCATAGGGCAACTAGAAGAGACAAATATCGTAATGCAATATCCAAGTAAAAATCCCACGGCAGGTGGAAATAGCAAAGAGTATGCCATCAGCCTGCTTTCCTGGCAAAACTGCTAGGCAAGAAAACCTACCCTTGGGTAGATAGAGCCCGTTACCATGAATGGAGACTGTCTAAATGAAGCTAACTTGACAAGACTGCATGTCCAAGTCGGATAAAGTGACCTTTGAGATGCATAACTAGGTGTGACACTAGAGGAACGAAGAATATGAGGAAGCAGAAGAAGGAAGAGGAAGAGAAGGAGGAGAAGAAGAAGAAGAAGAGAAGAAGAAGAAGAGAAGAAGAAGAAGAAGAAGAAGAAGAAGAAGAAGAAGAAGAAGAAGAAGAAGAAGAAGAAGAAGAAGAAGAAGAAGAAGAAGAAGAAGAGACAGTTTAATTATGTCAACTATCTTGGAACTTAAATTTTTAAGTGCATGCATCTTTATCATTGCAACATACGCATGTGAGAATTGGACATGTACTAAAACTTCTGAACAGCGCATACATGCCTTTTAATATAAATGTTATAGGTGGGTTCTAAGAATATCTTGGACACAGAAAAGAACAAATTCATCCATACGACAAGATCTGAATATTGCAGAATTTTGGCTACTAAAGACGATAAAACAAAGAGAATTGAAATATTTTGGTCACTTGAAACATCATGATAGTTTAGAGAGAACATCATGGAGGGATATATGCTTTGGAAGAGAAAAAGATGAAGGCCAAGGAGAAGATGGTTGCAGGATGTGGGAGATGATCTCCAGATGGGTTTATCGGACGTGGGACATTGCTTATGACCGAGAAGTTTTACGGATGATTGTTATGGGAGCGAAGTTCTGCAAATGACACGCTACTAACTGAATGAATGAATGAATGAATGAATCTTGGAACAGTCATACCATCTGACGGATGACGCCTTGTAAAAGAAGTACATTCTGTAGAGCACTATTTTGTTGTTCTCATTTCAGTTACACGCTGGCAATGGGCTTCTCCAAACTGCTGCTTCTGGCCTTGTTGGCGGCGGAGTGCTACATAGAGGGTATTCAAGCTTTGAGCATTAATGATCGGCAATTAATTCTGAACCTTCACAACGATAAACGTGGGGAAGTGGAAGCTTGTGGCATGAACGCACTGGTTAGTAGAAAACTGTCATGCTAGTCTGAACATTTACATGTGTGTCTGTCCTTGTGAGCATTGGATTGGGTTGGAGACTGTTGACAATGGAAACCGGAAACCTGCGGAGGAAGCATTACTAGCCTTGACCTAATCTCATGATGTACATGACCTTGTTACATCCTAAGCATGCGTTTTTACAGATGGTTAACAAGAATAAGGGGAATTGCAGTAAAGCTTTAAAAGGCAATAAATGAATTAAAAAAAAAAAAAAGCAAAACGAGAAGTAGAATGTGAGCTTTACTAGAACAAGATTTAAAAAAAAAAAAAAAATTCGCATATCCTTTACACCGACTCACTACTCGAAAAATACATGAAAATAGTAGCTTTAATGTTTTTGTGTAGTGTTTTGCGTGTAGTTGTGTCGGTTTATGTTTGTTTGTTCTCTGCTGACGAAGTCTTTGGCCGCAACGTCCATTTTGTTACATGTAATCGTGTTCTAGTAAAGCTCACAATCTACTTCACGTGTTTTGGTGATTCTTCACAGATGCGAAGTTTCAGGACTGGTCCTACACACCCCGTAGGGTACTGAGCTTGAGGAGGGGAATGGAGGCTCCGTAACAATTTCCTCGGAGGTGGTGTTTTAATAATGGGTCCGGGCTCGGACCACCTCGGCGCCAATGTACGGACATGATAGTTAACATTCACGGGTGTCCAGAGGATTTACAGTCATCGAATGAAACCATAAAATAAGCCAACCAACAATAAAATAAACCAACCAACCTTCACATCTACCAACCAGCCATAAAATCAATCAACCAACCATAAAATCTACCAAATAACCATAAAATAAACCAACCAATAATAAAATAAACCAATCAATCATAACATCTACCAACCAACCATAAAATTAACCAACCAATCATAAAATCTACCAAACAACCATAAAATAAATCAACCATCCATATAATAAACCAGCCAACCATAAGATAAACAAACCAACCATAAAATCAATCATCATCATCATCATCATCATCATCATCATCATCATCATCATCATCATCATCATCATCATCATCATTATCATCATCATCCTCATCATCATCAAGTGCCCTGCCAGCTGACGTAGGCGTTGATGGCTCCCCACAGATCTCGGTCTTTGGTGTTCTGGATCAACTCTGCTGATGATATTCCTTCATGCCACCGTCTCAATCCACCCAGCATCATTTTTCTTGGTCTGCCTCTGCCTCTCTTCACCTCGATCTTTCCAGTTGTCACGATGTTCTCCAATGCCTCTCTTCTTATCACATGACTAAAGAAAGCTGTTTGTCTCTTTTTTATTGTTGTATATAGTGTTCTAGTTTCATTAACCTCTGTCAGACAATCGTTATTTCAGCCAACCATAAAATAAACCAACCAACCATAACATCAGCCAACCAACCATCCAATCAACCATAAAATCAACCAACAAAACCATAAAATCAACAAACAAACCAGCCAACCATAAAATCAATCAACCTAGCATAAAGTCAACACATCAACCAACCAACCATAAAATGATCTTACCAACCAACCATAAAACTATCAATAAACGAACCACAAAAGCACCCAACCAACCATAAAATTAACCAAACATCCAACCAACAAACCGTAGGATCAACCAACCAACTATAAAATCAACCAACGAACCATACAATCAATCAACGAACAATAAAATCAACCAGCCAACCATAATATCTACTAACCAACGAACCATAAATCAACCAGCCAACCATAATATCTACCAACCAACGAACCATAAAATCACCTAACCAATCATAAAATTAATCAAAGATCCAACCAACAGACAATAACATGAACCAAGCAACCATAAAATCAACAAACCAATCATAAAATCAATCAGCGAACCAACCAATCAACCATAAAATTATTCAACCATCCAACCATAAAATAAATCAATCAGCCATAAAATCTACAAACCAACGAGCCATAAATTCATCCAACCAACGAAAATGTAACCAGCCATCTAACCAACAGACCATAAAATCAACCAACCAACCATACAACCAATCAACTAACAAATTAACCAACCAACCATAAAATTAACCAACCTTAAAATCAAATAACCAATCATAAAATCAATTAACCAACCTGCCAAAACAATCAACCAACCAACCATAAAATCAATCAACCAACCAACTATAAATCAACCAACCAACAAACCAACCAACCACCCAACCAACCAACCAACCAACCAACCAACCAACCAACCAACCAACCAACCAACGCACCAACCAACCAACCAACAAGCCATGTCTACTTGTGACAAACATACTCACTATAGATACAATCCCACTTCGGCAAATAAAATCGCTCAACCATATTCTTTCTTTAAATGCGCGTGGTGATTCGTACTCCTTTTGTTCTTGCATTTGTTCACTGACATCGATTCACATGTCTAGTGTTTTCAGTGTCCAGTGCTGTTGTGGTAGTGATTCCAGTGTCCAGTGTTGTTGTGATCGTGATTCCAGTGTCCAGTATTGTTGTGGTCGTGATTCCAGTGCCCAGTGTTGTTGTGGTCGTGATTCCAGTGTCCAGTGTTGTTGTGGTCGTGATTCCAGTGCCCAGTGTTGTTGTGGTCGTGATTCCAGTGTCCAGTGTTGTTGTGATCGTGATTCCAGTGTCCAGTGTTGTTGTGATCGTGATTCCAGTGTCCAGTATTGTTGTGGTCGTGATTCCAGTGTCCAGTGCTGTTGTGGTCGTGATTCCAGTGTCCAGTGTTGTTGTGATCGTGATTCCAGTGTCCAGTGCTGTTGTGGTCGTTATTCCAGAGCCCAGTGTTGTTATGGTCACGATTCCAGTGTCTAGTGTTGTTTTGGTCGTGATTCCCAAGAACTCTCTGTTACTTCAAGAACACCCTGTTACTCCAAGAACTCTCTGTTACTCCAAGAACTCTCTGTTACTTTAAGAACTCTCTGTTACTCCAAGAACTCTCTGTTACTCTAAGAACTCTCTGTTACTCAAAGAACTCTCTGTTACTTCAAGAACCCTCTTTACTCGTACTCCAAAAACTTGCTGTTTCTTCAATAGCCCTGTTATTTAACAAACTCTCTGCTGCTTTAAACACTGTGTTACTTTAAGGACTCTCTGTTACTTCAATAGTTGTCTCTTACTTCTCTCGAACTTCCAGACTAATCTGTCTGTCACCACAGTGTTACTTACAGTCAACCTCGTCGGATACTTCCATTTAAATGGCTTTGTGATTCTTCTATGTTTCTCTTCCACAGTTTCTTCTTTTATTGTAGCTTATTGTATCTTTGTACGTGTTGTTTGTCCATCAAGAATGATGATGACCATTCATTTCATCCAGTGGGGTTGAAAGTATGGAGCCGTGAGTTCTAAGATGGCTGATAAGGCCTATTTTGGCTCGAAATGTTCTTTGACAATGTGGGCAAAGAATGCTTGACGTTCCAGGAGGATGATCTCCTGCAGTGGTTTTTCTGTCCAGCCTTTTCTTAACAGCTCTTGCAGTCCTGGTTGCTGCACCCTTATGTAATGATGTACGCCACGAATTACGGTCTTTAGCAGCAGTCTCCCAGGTGTCAAGATGAATTCCAATAGCTTTCAGTGAGATTTTCACAGTGTCTTTAAAGCGTTTCCTCTGGTCGCCTTGGGAGCGCTTACCACAATGCAGCTCTCCGTAAAAAAATTTGTTTAGGGAGCCTGTGATCTGGCATACAAGTTAAGTGACCAGCCCAGCGAATCTGTTTCATTTTCACTTTGTACGTACAGGGAATATGTGTATGTGGAACTTTGAGCTTGTTAAGCATTTCTTTTTTCCTTCCTACTTTGTTAAAGACTTATTTTTTCAACGTGTTATGGTTACTTTTCTGTGAGGTGTGGTCAAACAAGAACGCTATGCAGGAAGCGAAAGAAGATTAATAAACCAACACAGAACTGGAGTCGTTAGCCGCTACACGCTGCGGGATTTGCTGAGGAGGGGGCTCAAGCACTTATGGACTGAATGGCTCGATGTGCAATGAGGATAATCTGTCGACTAACTAACTAACTAGCTAACGAAATAATAAACCGAGCAACCAACCGTCCAACCAAACAACCAACCAATCAATACACCACCCACCCATCCACCACCCACCCAACCAACCAACCAACCACCCACCCACCCAACAAACGAACCAACCGACCAGCCAGCCAGCCAACCAACCCACCAGCCAGCCAGCCATCCAACCAACCAACCAGCCAACCAACCAACCAACCAACCACCCACCAAACCAATCAACTAACTAACTAACTAACTAACTAACTAACTAACTAACTAACTAACTAACTAACTAACTAACTAACTAACTAAACAACCAACCAACCACACACACCCAACCAACCAACCAACTAACTAACTAACTAACTAACTAACTAACTAACTAACTAACTAACTAACTAACTAACTACCAACCAACCAACCAACCAACTAACTAACCAACCAACCAACCAACCAAAGAGCCAGCCAGCCAGCCAGCCACCCAACCAAACAACCAACCAACCAACCAACCAACCAAACAAACAAACAACCAACCAACCAACCAACTAACCAACACACCAACCAAACAACCAACCAACCAAAAAAAAACACACCAACCAACACACTAACTAACTAACTAACTAACTAACTAACTAACTAACTAACTAACTAACTAACTAACCAACTAACTAACTACCAACCAACCAACCAACCAATCAACCAACTAACTAACCAAGCAACCTACCAACCAGAGAGCCAGCCAGCCACCCAACCAACCAACCAACAAACCAACCAACAAACAACCAACCAACAAACCAACCAACTAACTAACTATCCAACCCTCCAACCAACCAACTAACTAACTAAATAACTAACTAACTATTACTTTCTGTACTATCACATTTTAACGGCACTAATGATGTCTTCTCACTGCTTGTTCATAGGTCCTGACCGGACACCATACAACCACGTTGGTCATACTTAACACTTATTTAAGGAAAACAAGCAAAGGCCATTCTACTCGGCCCAAAGCTTAGTGGGCATATGGTGCTAGACTGATATTTGTAACGACCAATCGGCACTCACTGGGGAATGTGTCAGTAACACGAAAGTCGCCTTTATTTCCCCAAACATTTCCTGGTGCCCATTTTAGGCTGGGTCAACCTGGGAGTCCAGGTCAATATTTAAACATCCGAATCCCCAGGAAGGCTAACTTGATTAAAAAAACGCCCGCAGAAGTCGGATGTGCTGGTCTAAAGGTTGCAAATAAATTGGCACAACGCAGAATTGTCCCTCGTTCCCGGAACAGCTTTGACTGTTTTGTCTTCCGGGCACAGCGTCCAGGTCACGTCCTAACCGAAAGCTCACTGAGTGGACGCTGTCTGCAGACCGACCGTTCCTGGTTTGTGCTGGGAGCGAGCAGCCTGTGGCGAACGAAATGTCCAATACATGGAAGTGAGGAATTAAAGCAGCCGTTTGCAGGGCGTAGAGATTCCCTGGGTGAGCGCAATGAGTCGGCTCTGCAATTATGGAAGCTTCCGTGGATGGCGGCAAATGCCCATGGACTGCCCATGCCTTCCATTGAGGGCTGACCGTGAAGTCTTCGATCGTTATAACTTGACCAGCTGGGATGTGGAAGGCACCACAACAGCGAGAGTCCCCCAGGAAGGCTAACCTGGATTTAAAAAAAAAAAAACGCCAGCTAAAGTTGGATGTGTTAGCCTAAGTGCTTTGGCCAAAGGGTGCAAAACGAGACACACCGCAATTACGTCTGGGAAAAAAAAAAACACTCGGGTTGAACGTAGAAGAAGAAGAAACATCAGAAATCATGCCGAACTCATGACCACCGGGCGGGTAGTGGAGTGCCTAGCCACTACACCCACCTCGGCAGTTCCCATAACACTTATGACCCTCTTTTAACAAGCAAGGTAGTAAAAGAACACTTATCATCACCAAATGCCTTGCCAACTGGCGTAGATGATCACGCTTCTCACATCTTGCGATCTCGAACGACATGTATCAGTTCGTGTGCTGGTGGTCAGCAGGGCCGAATGATAAGAACGCTCGTTCTTAAACATCTGGTGTGCTGATGCCGAGGTTGCAGATTCAGCCCCTTCACCGGTTATTTGTACTAAAATGTTCATTTCTCGTCCTTGACTTGGGGACGTAAATTACACGTAACTCTGAAGTCGGAATGGGTTCGCCACAAGGCGTGGGACACTCTTAATCAAGAAAGCTAATCCACACACATAAGTCAGCGCAGTGCACTAGAAGTAGTGTGTATGGAGCACGCTTGAGTTCAAAGCGAGACAGCTCAAAATAATAATAATAATAATAATAATAATAATAATAATAATAATAATAATAATAATTCGTGTTACCATGACACAAGACTGCCAAGAATGTAATAGAACACTAAGAACATCTTGATAAGTTTCGTGTTTACTTATAGACATGTTTGTGTTATTTATGTCTTCGCCAGACTTACAGTATGAGGCTGGAGAGAAAGGCTAAAAACTGGACAGAGAGGTGTAATTATGGACATGAAGGTTCAGGCTTTGGAGAAAACCTTGCCAAGTATAGATCCAAGAAAAATGAGATACAACTGGCAATGCAGGGTATCGAATTATGGTGGAACGAGAGAACTACTTACAACGAAAGTCAAGCCAGTTGCGGTTGGTCCTGTCACTATACAATGGTAAAACAAAACACGTGAACCACAGACATTCTTGTCTTCTCTTGATTTTTTTGTCTTGTCTTATTTGCAGTCTTCAGTTTTATTATTCCTGGATCGGACATGCATCTAGGGAAGTACACATTTGTGTTGCTGCTTTATATATTTATAATTGTTTTGTTCTTGCCGTCACGTTGAAGAAGACTTCGGTGGAAACGTTGGGCTGTATCTGTGTGTTGTTATTTATTTAAACACAGAAGCCTAAAACAATATGTTGCAGGATTCATTGCCTGGCGTATTTCGCTGCACCTCGTCAAGTGCATACTGCAGAGTTATGAAACGAATTCATATGTAATGAGTAAACGAATAATACTTAAGTGAAATAATTAAAACACATAGTCACGGGCATTGTTAAAATGTGGAACATCTGTGGTCCCCACGGTCATTTCAAATATACCACAAGCTCTTTCTATTTGCACAACATCGACTGGAAGCGTCTAATTGTTAACGCCTCACAATATTTGAGCAATGGCTGTTGTTTTATTCATGCATCCAGCACTAAGCCATATTTAGTGTTATTTTCGCTGTCAACTTTTAGCCTGAAGACAGTCTTCTGAGTTACCTTTTGGACCATGTCTGAGGTTGATGGGTCTGGAGATGTTGAATTTTCTTTCCTCTATCAGATGAGATGCTCAAGACATTTAGATTTTTACAGTTGCTCATAATGAGTAATTTCTTGGTTTGGTCATTATCCAATGTTACCTTCTCTTAGCATTTCTAATTCACTTTCATACTCTATCTATCTATCTCTCTGTCTATCTATTTATAAGTCTGTCTACCAGCCTGCCTACCCACTCACCTATCCACCCACCCATCCACCCACCTACCTACCTGCCTACCTACCTAGTCTGCTGTTTGCCTGGCTGCCTTCCCCGCCGCCTTATCAGCCTGCTTGCATGCCTATCTACGCGTTTGTCTGTCTGATTGCTAGTGATTCAGTCACTCAGCCAGTCTGTCTGCCTGTCTGTCTATTTGGCGAACTGTCTGTCTATATGTGATTTGTCCGCCTGCTTGTCTGCTTATCTACTTATTTATCTGTATGACTTTATGTTTGTCTGCCTATATACTTGTTAAAAAATATTGCGGATTGCTTTCTGTATTAGCATGCATGCATACAAACCCACCCACCCCCACCCCACCACATACACATCCATCCATCCATCTTTAAATCCATCCATCCATGCATCCATCCATCCATCCATCCATGCACAGTGGGGATTCTGTTTTACCCGGCTTGTGGCTTGTTGAATATGCAGGTGTGCGCCCACATTTGTATAGACCAATCGGTACTGATTGGGCGATGTGGTCTAAATTATGCAGGCTTCTTTTAGTTCCCTATACGTTTGCAAAATACGGTACATATTTGTAAATAATATGTGACATTTGTTTTCATTTTTAAATAGCAGTTTTTCCTATAATAAAAACAATACTAAAAGCTGTTCTTCAGCATTAATTTAAATGCAACTTTGCTAAATCACCACAATTTGAGATGAGATGCCCTACGAGAGCTGTCAACGTAGCTTTCCGATACCGAGGAAGAAATAATGTTATCAGAGTGTGGGATAAACATCTTGTGCATATTGAAGAATATCAAATTTTTCAGCATCTCGTTAGAAATCAACATCGTCAGTTACCAGCACTAATTATATATAGCAGCAGGTCTGACACGAGAGCAATCGGACGCCCGAGAAGAAAATGATCTACAATATCAAAGACATTGTACAATCACAACGGAATGACTATATCCACCCATCGCCCACTTTAACATTGTCTGTTCCTCCCCACGACTCTTGACGGCAAAAGTGGAAGATGCTGTTGACGGTGAGTAAAGTTCATGGCAGATATTGTCGTTGGGGTGGGGAATGTTAGATCGTCAGGTATTCTGACATATTCAAACATAATAAGTTTGTGAGATTCAGTTATATTAATCTCTGCCTTTTCTTCCCACCCAATAGGCAGAAAGCAGGTCTGTCGTCTGTAACGCAATATGTAATTCCGCATACTGCGGTCGAAACACAGCTGTGGGCAGTTTAGAAGCAGACTGCCTTGCGTTGGTTTCCATAGAATGGTATTAGTGTCGGTCGTTCATAAAGCAACGGCAAATGACTGAACGTAAACTTGCCCAGGAATCACAAACAGCAAATAATGCGGGAATTGACTGCTACGTCCTATAAACAGTGTTGCCATCTACCTTTTACGAAAAAGCACCAAAATCGACCCCCCAAAAAAGCACTAAAAAGCACCAAAAATGTTTGGAAAGCACCAAAAAAAAAAAAAAAAAAAAAACCAACTGTTTTTATTACAAATGTAACAAGATAGCACAGTATAATGTATTATTATCACTTCATATTACAATGAAGTTTATTCCAGATCCGCTAAATCCCAATCAGAACTACTTTCGAGCCAAAAAAGCACCAAAGTGCAATACTATTTTTTGGGAAATCACTAAAACAAGCACTGGTGGTATTCATTCAAAATGTTATAAAGTAGCACATTATAATTTATTATTATCACTGAATATTAGAATGAAGTTTATTCCAGATCTGCCAAATCCCAGTCAAACAACTCCTCTTCAGTTTCTATAGCTATTTCCTGCCGTGTTTGCTCCTGCGATGATGAGGATAGGAGGATGATTGAAAGAAACATCCACTTTTTCGCAGAATATCCTTAGGTAGTTTATAATTATGACAGCATTTGCCATATCTTTTCATTCCATAGCTAATAGTCAAAACAGCTGCCAAACTCTTGCTGCTCAGTCTGTTCCGCAATTTTGATTTTGTAACTCCCATCTGACTGAAAATACGCTCCACGTCCGCATTAGAATGAGGTAAAATGAACACAGTTAAAGCGAAATCTGTAAGATCTTGGAAAGGATTTCCACCGGTGGCATCCCTGTATGAGGCTATTTCTGCCCACAGTCCAAGTGTGTCAGAGGTCTGTGTCCACTGCATATGATGACGTTTTCTCCACTGGAAATCGATGCGGGCGAGAGTAGCTGCATCTTCTACAAACATTTTAGCAAGATCCAATATACAGGGCTTCATTGGCTGTAGACATTCACTTCCACTAAGACATGACATGGACTGCAACACTCGAACGTTATCGGGTGTACGTAAACGTAGTTGTGTCAATAGCTCTATTAAAAACTGGATGCACCTTCCACGAATTTCTTTCTCATCGGGAAACGTGTAGTCTGCTATTTCTTTCTCAAACTCATAACCTAGATTGGGATTAGGATCTAAATAATCTTAAATAGCATCACTTTCTGATATTTTGTTCTCATGAATAGCAATCTTTGAACTGATAGAATCAATGAGCTGGACAAGATTGCTGAGTAGTTTTGTTGGATCCTGTATATCTGCTTCGAATTTCTTATTCATACTTTGAACTTCTTCGAGAATATGCTTGAGAAATATGAGATACACATAGTTTTTCATGTCGCTAAACATAGAATGTAGAAGTTCTCCTGTATAACAGCGCCCGTTGAGTCTTGCTACATCAAAATGAGTTCTGAGCTCGACCCACTGCTGCAATATTCTGACAATGGCAGATTGAATGGACATCCATCGTATCTGGCTTAATTGAACAATCTTCAGCGGATGTTGTCCATCATTTATTGAAGTAAAAAGCTCTCTGTACATTGCTTGACGAAGACTTGAGTGAGAAAACCAGTTATATGTTTCTCTAATCATGAACTCGATGTTCCTGGGCAGACAATCAGCTGCAGCCTGTGACACTGCCAGCTGAAGGGAATGACATACACACCTAATTAGTACCAGATGAGGAACTTCGGATTTTAATTTTGTATATACTCCATTGTTTACACCTGCCATGACAGACGCATTGTCAGTGCCGAGTGCAACTAGTCTTTGCAACTCAAATCCATTCTTGTTTAAACAATCTGTTAACGCATTGTATATTGCCTGTGCGTTGCAGTCACTCAGTTCAACTAAATCTAAGTAAGTAACCACAAACTGCTTTCTTGTCTCTGAATAGTACCTAATAGCTACTCCAAGTAGCTTAGTTTCAGAAATGTCATTGCTCTCATCAATCAATAAGCTGTATTTACTTTTGCCAATATCAGCTGTCAAGTCTGTTGTGAAATATGGTGCAAGTAAATTTGAAATAACTGCTCTGCACTTAGTTCTCCTAAGCTTAAAGTTCTTGCAACCTTTGCTGTCACTAAAGTGTACCTTGCAGAGTTCACTTAAATGGTCAACAACGCGAAGCGAATAATGGCCAGCTATGAACAAAGACATGCATCAATCTGTTTCTTTGACATCATCTTTCAGTTTGTCAAATGCAATTGTTGTTTGCCTTTGTGTACTGAATGGTTGTTCGGCATTCTGATGTTTCGTTGTATTCTTGTGCCTCTCAATATCATTTAACCTGGCTGCAAATGAACATTTGCAATATTTGCAAAAACACTTAGTATTATCCCCTTCTACTTTTAACAACCATTTTTGAAATCTCGGGTCACTGAGCCACTGTTCTCTGAAATGTTGAGAATATTTCTTGCTCATGGTGAAACACAAATAAGCTTAAATGAAAGGATAATGTAGACACCACAAAATTATGAACTCGATTACAAGCTAATGTATTGACGTTTGGACATGTCTGCAAGATGGCGTTCGCTTTCAGCTAAATCGTATTAAAGGGAGTTAAATTAGTTGAATATTGCGCAGTAACGTACTAAGATTCTTTTACTCCTTCGCTTCAGTTCAAATTCGGCTTTTTAGTGTTCCCAAAATGATTTTTAAGTAATTTTTACCCACCCCCAAAAAGCACCAAAAATATTTTGTGAAGAACCAAATTAGCAGGCCGCGCTAAAAGCAAAATTTTCGCACTAAATGACTTGAAAAAGCACTAAATTTAGTGCGAAAAGCACTAAAATGGCAACACTGCCTATAAAGGATATGCAAAAGACATAAAGTAAACAGGTACTGATTGTATGAAGGAGCTGGCTTGGCGCAGTATCTAGCCCACTGATTGCCGACCCTGTGGTCATGTGTTCAACCTCCATCCCGGTGGATTGTAAAATTGACCTGAGCTCTTAGGTGGCCCCTGCCTAAAATGGGTTCCATGAAATGTCCTGCTAAGTAAAGGCATCTGGCATCATAGTTATCACATCACCCACCAAATGTCCCATGGTATATGGGTTCCATGAAATGTCCTGCTAAGTAAAGGCGTCCAACATCATAGTTATCACATCACCCACCAAGTGTCCCATGGTCTATGGGTTCCATGAAATGTCCTGCTAAGTAAAGGCATCCGGCATCATAGTTATCACATCACCCACCAAATGTCCCATGGTCTATGGGTTCCATGAAATGTCCTGCTAAGTAAAGGCGTCCGACATCATAGTTATCACATCACCCACCAAGTGTCCCATGGTCTATGGGTTCCATGAAATTTCCTGCTAAGTAAAGGCATCCGGCATCATAGTTATCACATCACCCACCAAATGTCCCATGGTATATGGGTTCCATGAAATTTCCTACTAAGTAAAGGCGTCCGACATCATAGTTATCACATCACCCACCAAGTGTCCCATGGTCTATGGGTTCCATGAAATGTCCTGCTAAGTAAGGCATCCGGCATCATAGTTATCACATCACCCACCAAATGTCCCATGGTCTATGGGTTCCATGAAATGTCCTGCTAAGTAAAGGCGTCCGACATCATAGTTATCACATCACCCACCAAGTGTCCCATGGTCTATGGGTTCCATGAAATGTCCTGCTAAGTAAAGGCATCCGGCATCATAGTTATCACATCACCCACCAAATGTCCCATGGTCTATGGGTTCCATGAAATGTCCTGCTAAGTAAAGGGCTCCGACATCATAGTTATCACATCACCCACCAAGTGTCCCATGGTCTATGGGTTCCATGAATGTCCTGCTAAGTAAAGGCATCCGCATCATAGTTATCACATCACCCACCAATGTCCCATGGTCTATGGGTTCCATGAAATGTCCTGCTAAGTAAAGGCGTCCGGCATCATAGTTATCACATCATCCACCAAGTGTCCCATGGTCTATGGGTTCCATGAATTTCCTACTAAGTAAAGGCGTCCGACATCATAGTTATCACATCACCCACCAAGTGTCCCATGGTCTATGGGTTCCATGAAATGTCCTGCTAAGTAAAGGCATCCGGCATCATAGTTATCACATCACCCACCAAATGTCCCATGGTCTATGGGTTCCATGAAATGTCCTGCTAAGTAAAGGCATCCGGCATCATAGTTATCACATCACCCACCAAATGTCCCACGGTATATGGATTCCATGAAATGTCCTGCTAAGTAAGGGCGTCCGACATCATAATTATCACATCACCCACCAAGTGTCCCATGGTCTATGGGTTCCATGAAATGTCCTGCTAAGTAAAGGCATCCGGTATCATAGTTATCACATCACCCACCAAATGTCCCATGGTCTATGGGTTCCATGGAATGTCCAGCTAAGTAAAGGCGTCCGACATCATAGTTATCACATCATCCACCAAGTGTCCCATGGTCTATGGGTTCCATGATATGTCCTGCTAAGTAAAGGCGTCCGACATCATAGTTATCACATCACCCACCAAGTGTCCCATGGTCTATGGGTTCCATGAAATGTCCTGCTAAGTAAAGGCATCCAGCATCATAGTTATCACATCACCCACCAAATGTCCCATGGTATATGGGTTCCATGAAATGTCCTGCTAAGTAAAGGCGTCCGACATCATAGTTATCACATCACCCACCAAGTGTCCCATGGTCTATGGGTTCCATGAAATGTCCTGCTAAGTAAAGGCATCCGGCATCATAGTTATCACATCACCCACCAAATGTCCCATGGTCTATGGGTTCCATGATATGTCCTGCTAAGTCAAGGCATCCGATATCATAGTTATCACATCACCCACCAAAGTGTCCCATGGTCTATGGGTTCCATGATATGTCCTGCTAAGTAAAGGCATCCGACATCATAGTTATCACATCACCACCAAGTGTCCCATGGTCTATGGGTTCCATGAAATGTCCTGCTAAGTAAAGGCATCCAGCATCATAGTTATCACATCACCCACCAAAGTGTCCCATGGTCTATGGGTTCCATGAAATGTCCTGCTAAGTAAAGGCATCCGGTATCATAGTTATCACATCACCCACCAAATGTCCCATGGTCTATGGGTCCATGAGATGTCCAGCTAAGTCAAGGCATCCGGTATCATAGTTATCACATCACCCACCAAATGTCCCATGGTCTATGGGTTCCATGATATGTCCTGCTAAGTCAAGGCATCCGGTATCATAGTTATCACATCACCCACCAAATGTCCCATGGTCTATGGGTTCCATGAAATGTCCTGCTAAGTAAAGGCGTCCGGCATCATAGTTATCACATCATCCACCAAGTGTCCCATGGTCTATGGGTTCCATGAAATGTCCTGCTAAGTAAAGGCATCCGGTATCATAGTTATCACATCACCCACCAAATGTCCCATGGTCTATGGGTTCCATGGAATGTCCAGCTAAGTAAAGGCGTCCGGCATCATAGTTATCACATCACCCACCAAATGTCCCATGGTCTATGGGTTCCATGATATGTCCTGCTAAGTCAAGGCATCCGGTATCATAGTTATCACATCACCCACCAAATGTCCCATGGTCTATGGGTTCCATGAAATGTCCTGCTAAGTAAAGGCGTCCGGCATCATAGTTATCACATCATCCCACCAAGTGTCCCATGGTCTATGGGTTCCATGAAATGTCCTGCTAAGTAAAGGCGTCCGACATCATAGTTATCACATCACCCACCAAGTGTCCCATGGTCTATGGGTTCCATGAATGTCCTGCTAAGTAAAGGCGTCCGACATCATAGTTATCACATCACCCACCAAGTGTCCCATGGTCTATGGGTTCCATGAAATGTCCTGCTAAGTAAAGGCATCCGAGCATCATAGTTATCACATCACCCACCAAATGTCCCATGGTCTATGGGTTCCATGAAATGTCCTGCTAAGTAAAGGCAGTCCGACATCATAGTTATCACATCACCCACCAAGTGTCCCATGGTCTATGGGTTCCATGAAATGTCCTGCTAAGTAAAGGCATCCGGCATCATAGTTATCACATCACCCACCAAATGTCCCATGGTCTATGGGTTCCATGAAATGTCCTGCTAAGTAAAGGCATCCGGCATCATAGTTATCACATCACCCACCAAATGTCCCATGGTCTATGGGTTCCATGAAATGTCCTGCTAAGTAAAGGCATCCGGCATCATAGTTATCACATCACCCACCAAATGTCCCATGGTATATGGGTTCCATGAAGTGTCCTGCTAAGTAAGGGCGTCCAACATCATAATTATCACATCACCCACCAAGTGTCCCATGGTCTATGGGTTCCATGAAAAGTCCTGCTAGGTAAAGGCATCCGGCATCATAGTTATCACATCACCCACCAAATGTCCCATGGTCTATGGGTTCCATGGAATGTCCAGCTAAGTAAAGGCGACCGGCATCATAGTTATCACATCATCCACCAAGTGTCCCATGGTCTATGGGTTCCATGAAATGTCCTGCTAAGTAAAGGCATCCGGCATCATAGTTATCACATCACCCACCAAGTGTCCCATGGTCTATGGGTTCCATGGAATGTCCAGCTAAGTAAGGGCGTCCGACATCATAGTTATCACATCATCCACCAAGTGTCCCATGGTCTATGGGTTCCATGAAATGTCCTGCTAAGTCAAGGCATCCGGTATCATAGTTATCACATCACCCACCAAATGTCCCATGGTCTATGGGTTCCATGAAATGTCGTGCTAAGTAAAGGCGTCCGACATCATAGTTGTCACATCACCCACCAAATGTCCCATGGTCTATGGGTTCCATGATATGTCCTGCTAAGTCAAGGCATCCGGTATCATAGTTATCACATCACCCACCAAATGTCCCATGGTCTATGGGTTCCATGGAATGTCCAGCTAAGTAAAGGCGTCCGGCATCATAGTTATCACATCATCCACCAAATGTCCCATGGTCTATGGGTTCCATGATATGTCCTGCTAAGTAAAGGCATCCGGCATCATAGTTATCACATCACCCACCAAATGTCCCATGGTCTATGGGTTCCATGATATGTCCTGCTAAGTCAAGGCGTCAGACATCATAGTTATCACATCACCCACCAAATGTCCCATGGTCTATGGGTTCCATGAAATGTCCTGCTAAGTAAAGGCGTCCGACATCATAGTTATCACATCACCCACCAAATGTCCCATGGTCTATGGGTTCCATGGAATGTCCAGCTAAGTAAAGGCGTCCGGCATCATAGTTATCACATCATCCACCAAATGTCCCATGGTATATGGGTTCCATGAAATGTCCTGCTAAGTAAAGGCATCTGGCATCATAGTTAACACATCACCCACCAAATGTCCCATGGTCTATGGGTTCCATGATATGTCCTGCTAAGTCAAGGCGTCAGACATCATAGTTATCACATCATCCACCAAGTGTCCCATGGTCTATGGGTTCCATGATATGTCCTGCTAAGTCAAGGCGTCAGACATCATAGTTATCACATCATCCACCAAATGTCCCATGGTCTATGGGTTCCATGATATGTCCTGCTAAGTCTAGGCGTCAGACATCATAGTTATCACATCATCCACCAAATGTCCCATGGTCTATGGGTTCCATGATATGTCCTGCTAAGTCAAGGCGTCAGACATCATAGTTATCACATCACCCACCAAATGTCCCATGGTCTATGGGTTCCATGAAATGTCCTGCTAAGTAAAGGCGTCCGACATCATAGTTATCACATCACCCACCAAATGTCCCATGGTCTATGGGTTCCATGGAATGTCCAGCTAAGTAAAGGCGTCCGGCATCATAGTTATCACATCATCCACCAAATGTCCCATGGTATATGGGTTCCATGAAATGTCCTGCTAAGTAAAGGCATCTGGCATCATAGTTAACACATCACCCACCAAATGTCCCATGGTCTATGGGTTCCATGATATGTCCTGCTAAGTCAAGGCGTCAGACATCATAGTTATCACATCATCCACCAAGTGTCCCATAGTCTATGGGTTCCATGATATGTCCTGCTAAGTCAAGGCGTCAGACATCATAGTTATCACATCATCCACCAAATGTCCCATGGTCTATGGGTTCCATGATATGTCCTGCTAAGTCAAGGCGTCAGACATCATAGTTATCACATCATCCACCAAATGTCCCATGGTCTATGGGTTCCATGATATGTCCTGCTAAGTCAAGGCGTCAGACATCATAGTTATCACATCATCCACCAAATGTCCCATGGTCTATGGGTTCCATGATATGTCCTGCTAAGTAAAGGCATCCGGCATCATAGTTAACACATCACCCACCAAATGTCCCATGGTCTATGGGTTCCATGATATGTCCTGCTAAGTAAAGGCGTCCGACATCATAGTTATCACATCATCCACCAAGTGTCCCATGGTCTATGGGTTCCATGATATGTCCTGCTAAGTCAAGGCGTCAGACATCATAGTTATCACATCATCCACCAAATGTCCCATGGTCTAAGGGTTCCATGATATGTCCTGCTAAGTCAAGGCGTCAGACATCATAGTTATCACATCATCCACCAAGTGTCCCATGGTCTATGGGTTCCATGATATGTCCTGCTAAGTCAAGGCGTCAGACATCATAGTTATCACATCATCCACCAAATGTCCCATGGTCTATGGGTTCCATGATATGTCCTGCTAAGTCAAGGCGTCAGACATCATAGTTATCACATCATCCACCAAATGTCCCATGGTCTATGGGTTCCATGATATGTCCTGCTAAGTCAAGGCGTCAGACATCATAGTTATCACAACACCCAGCAAGTGTCCCATGGTCTATACAAACATGGAGTTAGCACCATATACCTAATACCCACAGACGTGTGAAATGTTTACTTCCTGTTTATTTGTTTGTGCTTTCACTCGCTTTGAACTCAAGCTTATTCAGCACATGTGCTACTATTCCTCCTGCACCGGACTGATTTTTGCTTGTGGATTAGCTTTCCCTATTACCAATGTCTATCAACATCAGGCAACCCACTCCGACCTCAGAGGTACTTGTAATTTAAAAAAAGAAGTTTGTTGCATATCCTATACAGGACGTTGCAATCAACCCCATCATTGTTTGACTATCTGTGATTCCTGAGCGATTCTACTTTCAGTAGTCTGCCACTTCTTTCGGAACGAACTACACGCATACCATTTTGTAAACATCAACACAAGGCGGTTAGCTGCCAAATAGCACGCAGCTGTGTTTCTAATGCTGTATGCTTCCGCAAACCCTTCAACACAGAGCCGGTACTTGTAATTTACGACCTCAAATCAAGGACGAGATGTCAGCATTTTAGTCTAACGTGCAGTATTGGGTTGGAACCCACTACCTGGACATCAGCGCACCGGATGTTTAAGAACGAGGGCTCTTATCAGTTCCGTCATGCGGACCTCCCCTTGATTATAATATTTACAAATGTGATGAAACTTAGACCACTAAAGAATCCTGCTTGGGATGGACCCCCCCCCTTCCCCCCCCCCCCATCCCCCCCCCCCCCCTCTCCCGCAGTCCATAGTTTTAGCAAGCAAGCACAAACATCTAGGCCATCATGTGACCTTTTCGTTGGTTACAGCGGTTATTTTTTTCTCTCAAAGATGGCCAATGCGGATACCAAAAAAGTGGGATGTAACTTTGTTGACTGCGTCGAATACAAGTTCTTTGCCTGTTACTATTGGCCACCGTAAGTATTACATTCGCATTTATTATTGCTTATATAGTTAATACTAATAGCAGTTAACACTTCTCACGAAGGGCGTAACAAGTAACAGCTCACAAATGTAGGCTGTTGGCTTGCCGATACTCCTGTCTACTCCATTGTTCACATTGGGCAGTGAGGAGCATTTTATGTGATATTCACTGGCACAGGAACGGAGCAATATGGGGACGACCCGTTGCCGTGAAGTTGGAACCACGACTAACTAACTAACTAACTAACTAAATGTAGCACAACTTTCATAAAGTTTAAGCAGTTCTTGTTATTGGCATTACCCGGTCGGTGAACTTGATGAGTTATTTTGAAGCAGCGAAGTTGTGATGTAAAAGGAGATTGATGAGAACACTGTAGACAGATAGAAACAGTAATGAAGATATCTTAAAAGACATTAACTCACAAAGAGAACTGGTTATTGGCATCATAAGTAGAGTCTATATTCTTTGTGCATGCATGAGATCGGGAAAGCTTGAGTTTGTCATCACGACGGGAACGGTGAAGTGGAGGAGAGGCAAGGGGAGAGAAGGTGTTGGACAATGTAACATCGTGGCATGGAGGAACATCAACATCGGAAATAATTACCAGTTGGCAGACTCGCCCGCCAAGGCATCCTTAAATACAAGGGCTATTCCAAAACCATATCCGATTGGCTGGTAAAAATAAACTGTTTGCCATAGCAACACCGTTCATTGCTTGAATTATTCAGTAGTCTTTTAGTTTACTACACATCAACCTGCAGTCGTATTTATTCAGTGGTTCTCGAACTGCGAACGAATAAACGTGGACATTGTTATTGCTTTTACAGCCAGCTGTGAAATTCGTGGTATAATTCATTTTCTTCAAGCAGAAGGTCAAAATGCAGCCGAGATTCACCATCTATTGTGTCCTGTGTACGGTGATAACGTTATTAATGACAGTTATGTGAGGGATTATTGCAGGAAGTTCAGAGATGGGCATAAAGATGTGCATGATGAGGATGGATAAGGACGACACTCATGTGTGACAGAAGGGCTCTTTCAAAATTTCAACCAAGTGGTAATGGGAAAGCGCCGTTTCACAATTTCAGATCTTTCTATAGAATTTCTACAAATATCTAGGACTAGTCTGTTTCGAATTGTCACAAAGAGGTTAGGTTACCACAAATTCTGTTCAAAGTGGGTACCAAAGCAACTGACACGTTCACAAAGCTCAATGAATGGGCTCAGCTTTGGCGTTCCATCTCTGCTACTGGGAAGAGGCGGATGCATTTCTCGACAGAATAGTGACTGGGGAAAAGACATGCATTTCTAATGTTATAATCAAATATATTGCTACCGACGAAGCAAAGTGTGAGCTGGACAAAAAGATGAACAAACACATTTCTGAAGATAGGTGGAAAAAGACAACTGCTGGAAAAAAAAACCTATTAAAAAAAAAAAAACTAGTGAAAACACCAATGGGGTTAGATAAAAGAAACAAAAAGTAATTAGTTAAATCAATCTCCTTGCTATGGTCAGCATTAGTCAAATCAGTCTCCTTGGTATGGTAAGCATTAGTTAAATCAATTTCTTAGCTATGGTAAGCATTAGTTAAATCAATCTCTTTGCTAATCAATCTCTTTGCTATAGTAAGCATTAGTTAAATCAATCTCTTTCCATATTAAGCATTAGTTAAATCAATCAATCTTTTTCTATATTAAGCATTCGTTAAATCAATCTCCTTGCTATGGTCAGCATTACTTAACCAATCTCCTTGCTATGGTTAGCATTAGTTAAATGAGTCTCCTTGCTAATCTTCAAGTAACAAACGGTGCACGCAAGAGTCAATATTACCCCAAAGCGTATTGATTCTCGACAGGCAACCGTGCGCAGACATTGTTGCCACCATTATGAAACAACTGTAAACGGCCTGACAAGGATGCTGTTGCTTCCGTCACCAGTAACTACCTTACCATGCGGGTCCCAGGATCCTATCCGAGCACAGGATTGAAGTCATTTGATAAAGAATTACCCAAACCCCGTGAAGGGTGTTAATACGGAGATTTAAATTGCCTGAGGATAGACTTCATTGCAAGGGGTTTGATCCCTCATGGCGCGGTCTCTTTCCTCAGAGCGGCCCACCGAAAGTATCACACAAAGCAGGAACTCTAGTCCCAGCGACGACCCCCGAAGTATCCGAGATAATTGAACTCGCGAACCAAACGACGGAGGCCGGAATCGAACCCACACTCTTCGCAGAGCGAGGCAGGCGGATTAATAATTTCGCCACAGAGACTCCTGAACACCTTATAACATAATCGCCTAAGTCTGTTATTGGAAATTTCGCAGGGGGGTAGAAAGTGAATGGCTGTAATGAGACTATCGACATACAAACAGATCCCACAGATCTTTTTTAAACTCGTGATAAATGTGATATAGCAGTCTGTTGTGTTCCGTTCCCAATCTAAAAATTATGACATGATTTTGACAGCTGATGATAAGCATCATATTTCATATGGCCAGCACGGTCTATGGTCCATTGTGTCAAGCGTGCCTGTTTGATAAGTTGTGTTTAAATAATTCTGTGGTAGAGATCTGTCCAGATTTTCAAGTCAGTCGACTTCTTTGTGGAGTTGTATGTTGCAATGAGTTAGTATCTAGAGGATCTAGCTGACAATCAGGACTCGGAGGAAAGGCCACGCGGATGCATAGTCAGACTCTAACTGGTACCATTAGTTTTGGGACTTTTCACTGGCTGTTGAAGATGAGGACGGAGCAGGCAGGAGAATGTCCTGAGTGTTTTGATTTCGGATCTTGACGCATACAACTAAACTGACTTGTATCCATTTAATGAACGAAAAGATGTGATACAAGGAAAAAATGGGGGAAATCGTTGCAGAGAAAAACAAAATTACCTGAGGTGGACAGCACCAAGAGTGAACTCGAAGAAAGCATCTGAGTACACGGTTAAAAGGGCAGACAAAGGGTTGAGGACAATGATTACAACCAACTTTAAATTAAGATATATCACTAGATGATATTGAAGAAGCAATCAAACGAAGACTACCATTTTCATTGAAACAATATTGGCGCTCATAATTCATACGTTGTAACTCAAGTTTACTGTCAAAGATGTAGACATAATGATTTCTTTTCGGCAGTGTGACACTTGACAATATTTCACGGATGCCTGCAGAGTCGGAAAGTTCAGAATGATTCATCCATTGTGTAATATAGTAATGTTTTCAGTCAGTGTCCAACTAATCATTATAAAATCCCTCACACCTTACATATTACTTTCTATGTCTAGGGGTAACTTCGAGGGAAAGAAGCCTTTTACTCGCGAGTGTGACTACCCATGTGCTGAAGGCCAGAAACTGGAAAATGGAATTTGCTATGGTAAATGATCTCTTTTGTGGTAAGCGTTAATTACGAAGGGAAGTCAATAGGTAAGTCACAAATGGCTGTAGAAAAATAACTAAATATGATAAAAACTTGAAACCAGTTTATTTGTGATAATCAATCAATAAATCAATCAATCAATCAATCAATCAATCAATCAATCAATCAATCATGTACCATGTCGGAAAGCGTGGGCGGTCATGACTCGCCATTTCACTCGATCACCAGAGTCGAGGATCAGCTCAGTGTTCCTGTCTCGTCCATGCCATGTGACCAAGCCATCCATGTATTTTCCTCTCGGTCTTCCTCTTGGTCTCTTCCCTTCGATCTTGCCAGTTGTCACTAAGTTCTCCAATCCATTTCTTCTCATAACCTGTCCAAAAAAATGTTGACTGTCTACGTCTAATTTCTCTAATCAATTTACGATTGTCATTTGTCTCCTGTAGTACTTGGTCATTGGTTTTTCTGTCTGTCCATGGTATTCTTTGCATTTTCCTAAGAAACCACATTTCTGCAGCCATCAGATGTTTTCCAGCTTGACTGCTCATTGTCCAAGTTTCACATCCATACAAAAGAACAGGCTCTATGTATCCCCTTAACACTCTTTTTCTCGTTTCAATTGACATCTCTTTATTGGTAAGAATGTTTTTCATCTTGCTAAAGGCTACTTTCGCCATGGCGATTCTTGTTCTAATCTCTTCAAGACATCTCCCATCAGATGTTATGACTGTTCCGAGATAATTGTACCGATTCACTTGTTGAAGAATATTCCAATTTACATTGTTCCTTTATTTCTCAACATAATTTCCACCAACATTAATGCACTTATCGCAACGTTTTATCAGTCCTCCCAATCTGGCAGCTTAGAACTGCGTGCTTTACTTTCTAAACCACGTTTTCACTTCACATTCAACTTCGGTGTCATTCGCGAAATGTCTCCCGCCAAGGTGGCTTTTAAGTGGATCAAAAAGGTGGAAATCGCCAGGGGCTAAGTCGGGGCTGTAAGGTGGATGTTCAAGAACTTCTCACCTTAGTTGGTTAATTTTCTCCTGAGTTAATCGAGCGCATGCGGTTTGGCATTGTCATGAAGAAGCAACACTCTTCTAGTCAGCAGTCCTGGACGTTTTCTTCGAATTGCATCATGAAGCATCCCTAGAACTTCACAGTACGGTTCAGAATTCACATTGTTACCTTTCTTCTTGAAATTGGTTAAAAGCACTCCTTGACAATCCCAGAACACTGTCAGCATAACCTTCTCTGCTGATGGCGTAACCTTGAATTTTTGGACACAAAGCGAAGAAGGATGTTTCCACTGCATTGAAGCACGCTTTGATTCGGGCTGGTAGTCAGCATAAACAGGAAGCATTTCCATACGAATGTCCTTTGCAGGCAGTCCTTTTGTCCACAAAAACGCACAACAGCACGTTGCTCTTTGGTTGTATACTCCGTAAGTATAGTCGCTATTTTGTTTATGCGCTGCGCATGCGCATGAGATACCTAGCGCTACCCGAAAAACGGGAATATAAAGCTCGATGTTGCTGTCACCTAATGATGCCTGTAGAAAACACAAATTACATTTATCTGCCATCCCACAGAACTGTGTGACTTAGGTATTGACTCGCCCTTGTAAATAAATTTAAATCAGTCGCCTTCTTATGCTAAGAGTTAATTATGTCAATCTCCTGCTAATGTGAGTGACCGCTTTCTTAGTTAAATCAATTTCCTTGCTATGGTAAGCCATTCCCAGGGTCACGTCCTAACCGCTACACTAAAGCGTCTGCTTATACTATTATAAGCGTTAAATAAATAAATCTCTTTAAATGCTTCGTAAATCTATATCCTAGACATAGTTTAAAAAGTTTGTTGCATATCCTTTACAGAACGTCGCATTCAACCCCATCATATTTTTGTCTTTTTGCGATTTTTAGGCCAGTTTATATTCAGTAGATTGCCATTGCTTTCTGAAAGACTGGCACTCATACAATTTTTTTAAAAATCAATGCAGGGCAATCTGCTTCCAAATCATCCTCAGCTGTGTTTCGTACGCAGTAACGAAACTGCGCCCGTAACCCATCGCCACAGAGTCGGCATAGTAAGTGTTAGTTAATTCAGTCATTTTCCTTTATAACATTTAAAATATATCAGGAGATCAGCTTGGGCAAATAGATAAGAGCGCTCGCTCGCTCTTAAACTTCCGGTGTGCTGATGCCGAGGCAGAGGGTTCAACCCCTATACTGGTCAGTAGGACTAAAATGATTACTTCACGACCTCGATATAAATTACACATACCTCAGAAGTCGGAGTGGGTTCGCTTGATAGGGAAAGCTAATCCATATCCAAAAATCAGTCCATTGCACTAGAAGTAGTAGCACGAGCGTTGACTAAGTTTGAGTTCAAAGCGTGCTAACACCCATACACACATATCATCATCATCATCATCATCATCATCATCATCATCATCATCATCATCATCATCATCATCGTCATCATTATCATCATCATCATCATCATCATCATCATCATCATCATCATCATCATCATCATCATCATCATCATCATCATATCATCATCATCATCATCATCATCATCATCATCATCATTATTATCATCATTATCATCATCATCATCACCATCATCATCATCATCATCATCATCATCATCATAATCATCATCATCATCATCATCATCATCATTATCATCATCATCATCGTCATCATCATCATCATCATCATCATCATATCATCATCATCATCATCATCATCATCATCATCATCATCATCATCATCATCATCATCATCATCATCATCATCATTATCATCATCATCATCATGTGCCATGGCGATAAGCGTGGGCGGTCATGTTTCGCCATCACACGCCATCACCAGTCGTGGATCAGCTCTGTGTTCTTGTCTCAGCCATACCACGTGGCCAAGCCATCAAGGTAGTTACTTCTCTGCCGTCCCCTGGTTCTCTTCCCCTCGATCTTGCCAGTTGTCACTAAGTTCTCCAATATATTTCTTCTCATAACGTGGCCGAAATAATTGTGACTGTCTACGTCTAATTTCTCTAATCAGTTTGCGGTTTTCATTTGTTTCTTGTAGGACTTGATCATTGGTTTTTCTGTCTGTCCATGGTATTCTTTGCATTTTCCTCACGCTTCACATTCATACAAAAGTAGATGTTATATATATATATATATATATATATATATATATATATATATATATATATATATATATATATATATATATATATATATATATATATATATATTGTATATGAATATTCTTAAACATGAGGATAGGTACAATTATCTCGGAACAGTCATAACATCTGATGGGAGATGCCTTGAGGAGAATAGACCAAGGCTCGCCAGGCGAAGGTGGCCTTTTGCAAGATGAAAAACATACTAATGTGCTACATAGACCTCTACTTTTATATGTATACATATATTCTTGATAAGGCCAGTCGCTGCAAATACCAGTCCATGAGACCCATTCTATAAATATGTGATGGTATTCCACAATCTTGTTCCGTATCTGAATATAAAGATCGGTTAGTTTCAGTTTAGGATGTTTGTGCTGTCAGGTTTCAGCCTATATGTTTCATTATTGCTATCATAATGATGTTATGCGATATGTATCGGTGTCGTTTGTTATATTCCGACTAGATGAGGACTACACGCCTTTTGATGAAGATCCCACTACAAATGCAGAGACCACTCCTCCACCAGCCGCTACGACTGAGCCAACCACTACCCCGACAACAACGACAACAACTACTACACCAACAACGACAACTACTAAACCAACGACGACAACTACTACAACGACAACAACAACTCCTACACCAACAACGACGACAACTACTACAACGACAACAACAACTCCTACACCAACAACGACGACAACTACTCCACCACCAACAACAACAACAACAACTGAGAGAACTACTACTTCACCAGCAACCAAATCTGAAGCCGCCCTTGCGAACAGTAGGAGCATTATTTTCTTATTAGCTTATTTGCTGTCACATTCTTCTTATTACTATCTATCTATCTATCTATCTATCTATCTATCTATCTATCTATCTATCTATCTATCTATCTATCTATCTATCTATCTATCTGTCTGTCTATCTGTCTATCTGTCTTTCTGTCTGTCTGTCTGTCTGTCTGTCTGTCTGTCTGCCTGTCTGCCTGCCTGCCTGCCTGCCTGCCTGCCTGTCTGCCATCATTCCTGCCGGTCTGTCAGCCGGCCGATCTGTCTGTCGGTCGGTCGGTCAGTCGGCCGGCACGGCTCCCCCCTCCCCCCGCGCCCGGCCGGCCGGCAGTCCGTCCGTCCATTCATCCGTCCGTCCACCCGCCCTCCTGCTCGTCCTGTATCAAATGGAGCGTGTATATTGCTTAACCTCCGTGTTCATATAGCTGTGTATATTCCGACAAAGATCTAGGAACCGCGGCAGGTCATTGACTAGCACGCTTGTCTACCTGCCCACTGGTGATATGATATGTTGGCATCCGTATCAAGGCAGAGATGTTTAAAACACTGACATGTCTAAAATGGGTACTAGGAAATGTTCTGGAAAGTAAAGGTGTCCGGCATGATATTGACCCATCACACATAGAGTACCGATAGGTCTATAACAAAATGGCGCTAACACCATGTACCCAGTATGACCCAAGGAGTGGAGACAGGCTCTTTGCTTTTTACAAAATTACTGGCACCTTACCGACTTGACAGACGATAGTTTGAAAATGGAATTATATCTCTCCATAACACAAAGCCTGGGGTGAATTTAGAGACCATGCTTTGCCCTATGCAACACATCCCTCTCTCGGCCTGTCTAGTTTACTCCAGAGGAAAGGTAACACTAATATGTCCGGAACAAGACAAGCTGTAGAAGAGAAGTTGTCGGGTCAGCAAAGCAGTACTCTAACTGTCCGCCTGTCGGAGCTTCCATCCTAGACCATTTGCCCACCAAGGCTTAGGACCTGGTCTGCCCTGCCATAACATTTAGTCTTTAGGTTGCATTTCCTCGCACTAGGGTAAGGCGTGTACCCCCAATTACACTTCTCCGCCCGAAGCCGTTGGCACAATATGCGGTGCCAGGTTTGGTGATTCGCCGCTCAACAGTCGGCGCTAACAGAAAGCAGGTAGTACCGTCTTCTGTCAAACGGAGCTCAGTCATATCTGACTAAGACTTGACACACTCTTTACAAAACAGATCTATCATAAATGCATTAAAGGGCTCTTTTCCATGTTTTAGGTGTATTGGGTATATGGTGCGAGCCGTATATTGTTTAGACCCATCGGCACTCAATAGGTGATATGGTCAGTATCACTCCTTTACTACCCAGTTCAGTTTATGTTGCCCTTATAAGGCTGGGTCGACCTGGGAGCGCATGTGAAGTGAAACAAAAAACTCCACCTTAATTGAGATTGGAAGACATGGTCCTCGGGTCGACAGGCAAACATGCTAACAACTGCGAGACCGCGGATCCCAAGTCTATCGTAAGTGAAGGGCCCTTTTACACGACAGGTGGTGGCAGAGTTATGTTGCTAGCCCCGTGTTTTATTGACCAGTCGGGACACTATTAATGATGTGGTCAGTATCGTCGAATCGCCTTCATTTCCCTGGACATTTTGTGGTAGCCAGTTTAGGCTGGATTCCTCTCAGAGTCCAGGTCAATTACAAAATAAATCCGTCTGGACGAGGATTCGAACACGCGATCATCAGGCCATCAAGCTGCTAGCCACTCAATCAACCTCGTGCCGTCTCCACAATGATGGTTGGTTGCAATGGATCTCCAACTCTCTCTGTCTCTCGCTGTGACTGTGAGATCTGTCAGATTGCTGTTAGTCCATCTCTTGATGTTATCTTCCCACTTATATCGTTGTCCATCTCTTTCTTGCTGGCTTTCAACCTCACCCTCCAGTATGGTTGTTATATCCATCCTTTTAACGGAGCCGAAATATTTCACTTGCCTCTTTTTTATTTCTTTCAGCAACTGTCTTTTCCTTTCCAGTTTTTCTAGAACCTCTGTATCTGATTGTCTTTGTTTCCATGAAATACGACATATTCTATTCGACTTTCTAGTTGCTTATTCATTGTCTAGGCTTTCACGCCATACAGTAGTGTTGAATATAAGTAATATTTAATAATTCTCATTTTTTATTGGGGGTTTAATCTCTCTCTGCCGGTTTCTGTAGCTAAGGGCTTGCGAACGCGGTTTGTGAGCCCGTAAACCCGGGTTCGAAACACAGCGATGCTGGTTATTTCGAAAAAAAAAGTATAGGAGCCGGTCGTTCAGAAAGCAATGGCAAACTACTGAACGTACAATTCGCCCAGGAATCACGAACAGAGAAAATGCTGGGGTTGACTGCTACGTCATGTGAAGGACATGCAGCTTAATTTTTTTATTACATCTCTCTAGATATTAATACTGATGTAATGTTGTTGAAAACATTTTTGGCCATTCCTATTCTCTTTTTGATTTCTGTTTCTCTTCTGCCATGAGTTATCACATATCCAAGATAGGAGAAACTTTGTACTCGTTCTAGTATCTTCCCATTTACTGTGATGTTTACTGTTGGCTTCTCCTTTTCCACTGCTAATTCCCAGTTTTCGGTGTTTTAAAAAATATTATCCAAGATACATTCTACACTATGCATGTTTATTTGTTCCACTAGGTTTTGTAACTCTTGCTCACCTTCTGCTGATAACACTGTATCGCCAGCATACCTAAGATTGTTTTTTATGATTCTTCCAGACAGTTGTAAAACATATTTAAAATTCTTTTTGTGTTGTAGAGGCTTGGAGACAACCGGACTCCCTGCCATACTCCTCTTCTTATCTCTATAGAAAACGAGTAATATTTCCGTATCTAATTGTCATTACTTGTTCCCAGTACAGGTTACACATAAGCCTGATGTCCTTTCCGTCTACTCCTATATCTTGAGAGCATGTAATTAAACCTTCATGTTATACTTTGACAAAAGCTTTATCTAGTCATTGTGCAATCGCTAATCCCACAGATTTATCACACTGTATATTATGGATGTAATTAATGGGTTTAACGTGAATAGAAAAAAAGATCAGATGTTAAACGCTTGTCCAGTTATGTGAAATGGCTTTATAACGATACACGAGAGGAACGGTATGATTTTCTGAATAATAATGAGGGGAACATGAATTTTGAATATGGAAGTTCAGAATGCTCCTAAACATATGAAAACTGGCAAGACCCCGGTCTAGACAACATCAGAACAGAAATGACCAATGCCTCAGAACAGTGGTTCTCAACATTTTTTGGTCCGTTCCCCCCCTTCAGCATATTTTCAGAACGTCATTCCCCCCCTTTCATATTTCCTCCCTATAAATCCCCTCACCCGCCCCTACACAGTATATGTAAAAAATGGAAGCTAAATTTAATAACACATACTAGAACAAGTCTAGACATCTACATAAAACGTGATTTGCGGGTCTACTTATGTTATAAAATGAATTTCAGAAGGCCGAGAAGTACAGAACTGTAAAGTATAGAAAGAAAAACAATATCAAGTAATCGGTTCTTGTATTAACGCGATCTTGAAATAATCTTAATTCCCCCCCCCCCCCCCCCCGGAAAACCCTAAAATTCCCCCCTGGGGGGGGGGGAATTCCCCACCGGTTGAGAACCACTGCCTTAGAAGAATATGGAATATAACAGGTCACCAAACTGCTGAACACAATATATGTTACTGGAGATATACTTTGGAATGTGAACAACACCGAACACTTAGTGCAGCGAGCGACGTTAGAAGTATTTTGCTAAGAATCATCATGAAATGAATTAGGGGAAAAAAAAAACAACTTGAAATAAGGAAAGAACACTGGAGTTGTAGAAGGGTACATTGTATGCCTTGTATTTGCTGAGAATATTAATTGCGCGTGCTATAGAAGTAAACAAAGACCTACATCTTTGCTTTATTGACTACACAAAGGGTTTCAATAAGTTAGGCATGTAAACATGATGAAGATGCTTGAAGATTAAACTGCCATAAAGATTGATAATGAAGTATTTTAATATCAACATATTAAGAGAGAAGTGCGACAGGGATGTGTAATGTCTCCAGATCTGTTTTTCCCTAAACAGTGAAAATATTTTTAGAATTTTAGAAGATATGAGAGGAATCACCATTGAGGGATATAACATCAGTAGCATTTGATATGCGGGTTATACAGTATTGATTGCAGACAATGAACAGTATCTGAAACATTTAACAGATACGGTTGATGCACACTGTGGATAACTAGGGTTAGAATTAAATTGTAAATTACCCAGATTATGGTCGTCACTAGGAAGAAGGATATACCACAATGCAATATACGAGTAAATGGGAATATTCTTAAACAGGGAATCGATGCAACTACTTCGGAACACTCATAATATCTAATGGAAGGTGCCTTGACGAAATTAGAACAAAACTTGCTATAGCGAATATAACCTTTTGCAATATGGAAATCATACTGAACAATGCCGTTTTCATTACTCCTTGAAAATACATTTCCTTCATTTGTTATATTTGTCCATCGATCTACTCATCTCCATGCGTGAATGTAATTTGTATCTGTGAATTATTATGTGAATTATTGTTATTTATTTGGAGCAAAATAGGAAATATATATCGTATCGATCTACTGTTTTTAATTTGGTAAAGCTTCACATATTCACTATGTATATAGTAAGTATGTATGCCTCTCCTTGAATATCAAGAAAACAGTAACAAAGGTGACATCAAAGAAAATGGTGACATCAAAATATGAAATAGAAATAGAAGGGAAAATTCTTAAGCAAGTGGATAACTGTAAATATCTAGGGGCACTTATAACATCAGATGGAAGAAGTACAACAGAGATTAAGAGCAGAATAGGGCAAGCAAAAGCCGCATTTCAGAAAATGAAGAGTATATTATGCAATAGGTAACTGTCACTGAATGTAAGAAAGAGAGTGCTGAAATGCTATGCAGAACCAGTTTTGCTGTATGGCAGTGAATAGTGGAATCTAAATGAACAAATTAGGAAGAAATTAGAAGCAAGAGAGATGTGGTTACTGAGACGAATGTTGCGAATTCCTTGGACTGTCAGAGTAACTAACAACGACTGCCTGAGACAGGCTAATGAAACTGGAACATTATGTACAACAATAAGAAAGAGACAAACAGCTTTCTTCGGTCATGTGATGAAAAAAGGGGCATTGGAGAACATCATGACAACTGGAAAGATCGAGGGGAACAGAGGCAGAGGCAGACCGAGAGAAATGATGCTGGATGGACTGAGACAGTGGCATGGAGGAATACCATCAGCATAATTGATCCAGAACACCAAAGATCGAGATCTGTGGAGAGCCACGGACGCCTACGCCAGCTGGCAGGGCACTTGATGATGAGGATGAAATATGTAGAGACCCCTTATACATGGCTGAAGTTGCATTAGGCTTATAGTGTGTGACCCGAACACAAGGTGTATTTTTAATGACTGCGCAGTGGTTGAAAATATTGCCGGTCCAAGTTTTGTATTTACCTATTAATGTTGCATGAACTTTACACAGGGTGAATAAAAAATTTTGGACCGGCAATATTTTCAAACACTGCACAGTCTTTAAAATACACCCTATATTAATAGTCTAATCGGTGCTCTGTGAGTGATGTGATTATTACACATCGGTCCCCCTTGACTCCCCAGGACATATCGTGGTACCAGTGTTAGACTAGATTGACCTGGCAGTCCAAGTCAACCAAAAAAAAAAATTAAAAAAATCCCGCCTCTACAAGGTTTCGAACACACAGCCACTGGGCAAGACCAGCAACACTGCTAGCCACTGTGACAGACAAACTGTGCTTATGTTTATTTACGTTTGCCTAATCGTGCCATAAGCGGGCGCAGTTAGCGAAATAAGGGGGAGCTGCGCTGATGTCATGAACACGATCGGACGAGTCTTCGAGGTTAGGGCTTGTCATCCGCTATGTGAGGGAGAAATTGGCCACCTATTCCTTCGTGTGAGTGGCCACCTATTCCTTCGTGCGCCGGTCTCTCTGGTCTAGAGGTTACACTAATCTCGTATACTCTCGTAAGTAACGTGACGTTACGCGAGAATTGGTAGCTGTTCTCTCCACGTCGGTAACTTACGGGGATATTTGAGCCGGTCACTTAGAAAGCAGTGGCAAACTACTGAGCGTAATCTTGCCAAGAAATCAACAATCAGCTGAAATAAGCTGATGTTGACAGCGATGTCCTGTAAAGGATAAGCGGAAAAAAGAAAAAAAAAAATCCTTTGTGCACTCGGGTATACAACATTTGATGTCCCTATCAAACTACAGCCCCATAGCAGGAAACTACCTCAGGACTAATAAAAACAATAAAATCCTGTAGGTAAAGAACTCGTAATCACATGCCTGTAAATATACTGGCACTTTCCTGTCTTGATAGATGATAGTTTGTTACAGTGTGCTTAAGAAAATGGTATAATAACATTTCTTTAGCACACAGCCTGGGCTTAATTGTAGAGATTATGTTGCCCATGCAGCATGATCCCTCTCTCGTTCTGCCTAGTTTATTCCAATAAAATTAACAACAATACATCTGGAACAAGACAAACTGTACAAGTTGCCGCATCAGCAAGCAATGATTTAACTGTCAGTCTGTCGGAGCTTCGATCCTAGCCCTTTACAGGGCAGACGCTTGTCCGCTTTTTAGCCCTGAACGGGCAAGATTTTTTTCAGATTCGGTAAAATTTCGGGTTGCGTTAGTAAAAACATCACAAATAAGGTGTTAGTCAGCCGATTTTAGCTAAATAAACAACACAATGAAGGGAAAAGCATGCAGAATATGATACTCACGTGATTGTTGTCGGTAATCCATATATGAACACAAATATTTACGAAATACAGCATGTTATTTGTGATTTTCCGTCATCTATACGGCAATTTACAAACACATTTTCAGAATCATAATCACTTTCTTTAAAGTCCGACTGGCGACTACTAATGCAAAGTAACGCTTTTCACTGATATCTAGCTGCGATTAATAGTCAACTTCGTGCCCTTTAATGTCACTTACATGGAACCTAGCGAAATCTCGGCTATCACTTGAAGAATCGCCGAAATCCATTTTGAAAAACTAAGCGTAAAAATCCCGAAAACTATAAAAAAAAAGTCCGTAAAAGTCCGTTCAAATACATAGTAGGTGCTTACAAATGGTGGCCACGTTGTCAAGCTATCGGCGAAAGCGAAATTAGCCGTCGGAAGTGTCGGAAAGCCGAGAGATCGCGTTTTTACAATGCATAATAGTATCGGATGTAAACGGCCGATATGCTCGTTTAAGCGATCGGCCGCAAATGGAAGTTCTGCCCTGTAAAGGGCCAACTGCTAACCAAAGGCTTAGGGCCTGGTCTGCTCAGCCACGGCATTTAGTCTTTAAGTGGCATTTCCTCGCACCGGGAAAAAGCTTGTACCCTCCCAATTTCGCTCCTCCGCCGAAGCCTTTGGCACAACGTGGTGTGTCGGGTTTCGTGAGCGCAGTCCAATATTCGGCGCTAACAGTAAGCAGGTAGTATCGTCTACTGTCACAGGAAGCTCAGTCATATCTGACTAAGACCTGACTAAGATGTAAAAGTATACAAGAAATTAGATCGGGCATCGTTTTTTTTTTCGATTAAAAAAAGATAACATTCTCTTCAACTCATTTGGGCTTTTATGAGATATATATTGTCTATTGTTATTTGACATACCTGATGCCTTATTATATATATATATGTTTCGAGAAATTATGTTTGCAGCTCGTGAAGGAACACCTTCCTTCAATGATGACACAAGGAGAATTTCACCACATTGCACTATGGCCGTAACAAGACCGAAGATTCTAGTGTGTCTTTATAAATTCATCATTTATAGTATATAAAAAAGAATATACAGGAAGATATAATCACCAAAACTCTCTTCATCTTCATGTGCCATGCGGATAAGCGTGGACGGTCATGGTTCGCCATTTCATATGATTGCCCAAGTTCCGCATTAGGTCTTTGTTCGTGAGCCAGTTATGTCATGTGGCCAAGCCATCCATGTATTTATCTCTTTGCCTTCATCTTGCAATTTTACATTTAAGTTGACCAGTTGTCGCTAAATTTTCAAGTTAAGTTCTTCTAGTAACTTATTCAAGAGATCTTGACTGTCTACACCTAATTTTTGTAATCAATTTACTGTTTTTATGTTGTTCTTGTAGTATCGAGTGTAGTAATGGCAAAGCTCTCACGAAAAGTAAACATCGATTGAACAGATTGGCTGAATAATTTTAGGAACTACGGAATAGACCAATCCCAGAAGATCCTCCAGATATCCAGCCTGTAGATGTGAAACTGGATATCAACAATGAGAAACCATCTAAAGCAGAGATTATTAAAGTTATCAAATTTCTGAAAGATGGGAAATCTGATGGCTGAGATGGTATTTCAGCAGAGACTGTTAAAACTAATATAAACATCACAATTGAATTAATGCACACATGATTCAACAAAATCTTAGAGACGTAAGAAATACCAACAGACTAGAAAGAAAAACATCTGGTGAAGCTGCCAAAGAAAGGGAACCTAGAGGAGTGTGAAAATAAAAATACTCTAATAGTCAGTTTCTAAGTAAATATTCAGCATTCATTCTGCAGCGATGAAGAGATGTCATTGACAAATAACTAAGGGATGAACAGGCATGCGTCTGAACACAAAGATGCTGCATTGTCCACATATCCACAATAGTTATAATAACAGAGCAAAGCACCGAAATGAACTCGCCATTTTATATTGGATTTGCGGACTGCGAAAATTTTTTTGGCATGTTATGAGAAGAAATGGATTGGAGAATTTGGTGACAACTGGTAAGATCGAGGGGAACAGACCAAGGGGAAGACCTAGAAGCAAGTACCTGGATGGCATGGCCTTGTGGCATGGTCGAGACAGAAACACGGAGCTGATCCACGACTCTGGTGATCGAGTGAGATGGCAGAACATGACCGCCCACGCTTACCGGCATGGCACATGATGGATGGATGGACTGCGAATATCTCTTTCGACATTTCTGGGTGCGAATATGATCCCACAGAAAATTATTAACTTAATAATGGCAATATATAAAGGCATAACATGAAGAGATTTTCATGGAGAAAACCTAACAGATATATTTTAAATACGATTAGAAGTGCGACAAGGATATCCTTTGTCGCCATTGTTTAATTCTTGCTGACTATAGATCGACTGTATTCTTAAAACAATGACTACCGCCTGAAACGGAATTTAATGACCGCCAATGACAAAGCATCTAGATGATCTAAGCTTCCTGTCCAAATCAGATGCCAAATAAAATAAACACATTGGGTGGAAGGTCACATTAATTAGGTCTAAAAATTCACTGTGGAACGATAAAGATAATGAGAACAATCCATGGAAAAAATAAACATATCTCTCTTGGTGAAACTTTAAAAAGTAGAATCATGCACATAATTACTGATACCGAAGTATTTGGTTCAACCCCTACACCGGTCAGTTGGGCTAACACGTTGACTTCTCGTCATTGACTTGGGGACGTAAATTAAATGTACCTCAGAAGTCGGAGTGGTTCGCCTGATGGCGAGGGACACTGGTAATAAGGAACGCTAATCAACATATAACAAGCCGTCCAGTGCACTAGAAGCAGCAGCACTGTATATGAACGTGTAACATACCAGGTGTGCCGTAAGAGGCCACTAATTTATACCAAGATTTCCTCATAAACAACCTCCTCATCGCATTAAGGTTATACAATTGTTTAATAAGTTATAATGGATACTTTATTGGTACTTTCAGCTTGCCTCAAAACAGCTTTAGACCGCATCAGTGACTATTGTAACTAATTTAATAATTTTTTTTTTGTTGCACATTTTTGATGACGTCCTGTACTTAATTTTTCAAAATTGTTCCACATACAAAGTGTAGTGAGACTTTACAAATACCCTGTATAACTGCAGAATGCAGTTGGCGAGATGCAGCGGCATATTCCAGACAACACATTGTGCAGTCTGTTGTTTATTGCTTCTTTGTTTAAATACTACTGCTCAAGTCTCAACACGAGATGTGGAGATGCTGCTGTTGTACTTACTAGAGATCAAAATCCGGGAACATAAAAGAAAAAGAACGTTCTAGAAACATCCAGATTACATTAGCTTACACAGATATTGGGGTGTAGACGTCAGCAGAGAACTGAAGAGAATTTCCTGTCACACAAATATATGTCTAATCTCTTATTATCAGGAAAAAAAATATCACACATTTATTTTTAAATGTTAGTAAATAACCCTTTAACACGGCTTGAAGCTTATTGGAATGTGGTGCTATCCACATACTTTTTAAATAGAACAACTGACATTATATGGCCGATGTGGTCAATGTTACATCAGCCGCATGTACTTCCCATACCATCTGCTGGTAACTATTTTAAGATGAATTTGACCTGGGAGCTCAGGTCAATTTATAAAATCAGCCTTGAAGGGGATTCGAACACATGACCACCGAACCGTAGGGAAAGTATGCTAGCCACTGCAATATGGTTGCAAGGATATCAGAACGGGGTGTCTTTACGATGGCGCCCTGTTTTCTATATAAAGTACAGTAATAACATCTAATTGTTTCCTCCATGATAATTCCTACCTTTTCAAGATGACTGCAAGGATATGAGAAACGGACTGTCTCTACGACCACGCGTTGTTTTCTATATCAAGTATTTTTTTATTTTTTTTTTGCATATCCTTTACAGGACACTGCAGTAAACACTAGCATTATTTCTGCTGCTGTTGATGTTTTGGCAAGTTTTACGTTTAGCAAGGTTTAACCTGTACGCCGAAAATATAATGAGAAATGTAAGAGATGATATAAATAGGGAGCTACATGATGCTCTAAATATCGGTGGTCTTGACATACCAGAGATTCGGTATGCTGATAATACAGTATTGCTATCCACAACACAGAATGGTATAGAAAACCTAATAGCCTCAACCCAGTTGAATAGTGAAAATCACAACTTGTATCTTAACATTGCAAAAACAAAGATAATGCATACAGATAAAACCACTATGGAGAAAGAAATATATGTTAATGAGGAAAAATTGGAGCTGGTGGAAAATTTTGAATATCTTGGGTCATTTATTACCAACAACGGTGACACAATGAAAGAAATTAAACGACGACTATAAATTGCTCTTCAAAGACTAAAACAACTGAATAAATTATGGAATGGGACAGACAAAACTACAAAAATTAGATTTTTAAGAGCATGCATCTTTCCCATTGCAACATACGCCTGTGAGACCTGGACACTTACTAAACAAGCTGAACAGCGTATAAATGCCTTTGAATATAAATGTTATAGACGAGTTCTAAGAATATCTTGGGTAAAGAAAAGAACAAATGCATCAATACTTCAAGAGCTGAATATTGAAGAAGGTTGGCTATTAAAAACGATAAAACAAAGAAAATTGAAATATTTTGGTCACTTGAAACGTCACGAAAGTTTGGAGAGAACAATAATGGAGGGGTATATGCCTGGGAAGAGAGGAAGAGGAAGGCCAAAGAGAAGATGGGTGCAGGATGTGGCGGATGATCTCCAGATGGGTGTATCGGACGCGGGACATCTTGCTTATGATCGAGAGGTTTTCCGGAAGGTTGTTACGGGAGCGAGGTTCTGCAAAGGACATGCTACTGAATGAATGAATGAATGAATGAATGAATAATGAATGAATGAATGAATGAATGAATGAATGAGTTTGCCATTGCTTTCTGAACGGCCGGCTCACGTACCCCAGTAAGTAAACAGAGTGGAGCGATCCACTGCCGAATCTCGCGCAGCTGTGCTTCGTACGAGAGTATACGGGATTACGAACAACGTCCTCAACGCCTTGGTAAGGGAAACCGGCATATAAAGCATTGTAATATCTAAATGTGTCCTCCATGATAATTCCTACCTCTTCAAGATGGCTGCAAGGATATGAGAACGGGCTGTCTCTACGACGGCGCCCTGTTTTCTATATACAGTACAATAACATCTAATTGTTTCCCCCATGATAACTCCTACCCTTTCAAGATGACTACAAGGGAAAAGAGGCTGTCATTACGATGGCGCGCTGATTTCTTTATAAAGTATAGTAACATCTAATTATTTTCCCCATTGTTATTCCTACCCTTTCAAGGGTGAAGGGCGGTCTCTACGATGGCGCCCTGTTTTCTATATAAAGTACAGTAACATCTAATTGTTTCCTCCATGATAATTCCTACCTTTTCAAGATGGCTGCAAGGGATAAGGGGCTGTCTCTTCGATGGCTCGCTGTTTTCTATATAAGGTACAGTAAAATCTAATCGTTTCCCCCATGATAATTCCTACATTTTAAAGATGACTGTACGGACCAGAGAATGGGCTGTTCCTCTTGGGCTGCTGCCGGTGAGTGCGGGAAGAGGCCAAGAACAAGGTTTTGCAAGAAGTCTTGCAATACATGCGGTACGCTATTGTTTGTTGCAGTCTTTGTTTTCGACAGATACGGTTTAGACTCTTTACACTTAGACCCTGTTTAGAATGTTTACAATTAACATACTATTTAACATGTCGCGAATATAGTCATCTTAGTATCCCTGTGACAGAATGTAACAATACTTTGAAAGTCATTAACTATGTATAAGAAATCTTTGGAAACTATGAAGTCCCTCACTATGTATGAAAAGTCATCTGAACCATGAACGTTCATCACTATGTATAAGAAACCTTCTGAGCATGAAAGTTCATCACAATGTATAAGAAATCTTCTGAAACTAATGAAAGTCCCTCACTGTGCATAAGAACATGTCTGAATTCATGAAAGTTCCTTAGTATGTGTAAGAAACGTTCTGAAGCATGAACGTTCATCACTAAGTATAAGAAACCTTCTGAAGCATGAAAGCTCATCACAATGTATAAAAAACCTTCTGAAACAATGAAAGTTCCTTACTATTTATATGAAACCTTCTGAAACCACACAAGCCCCTCATTGTGTATAAAAGACCTATGCTTCGTTACATTTTTCACAACTTCCTGATTGCAATATTTCTATCCAACTAGTTCTTGTCAATTTAGTGTCAGTTAAGAAAATTAAATTTGTAATTTTAATCACCGTTCAAAATATACTAATAGCTGTGTATAGAATATGGATTGTGTTGGTCTTCTGTTAACTCTATGTGAAACACAAAAACACTTATACACACAGAGACTATCGTCGGTGTTAGATATTATACGACCACGCGGCGAGCGAACAGATAACAATAATGCTAGCATATCAGCAACCTTGACCTTCTTAGGTACTTCTGGCATATCTTTTATGAAACTAGATTGAATACAGAGTCATAACATTTAGACACCAAATCCACGAAGTATACTGGGCCACTGTGGAAGTGTGAATGGGCAGCCATTTCTGCACTACATGGGATCAAATATACAGTTTGGAAATTGTAGTTTCAAAAGGCAAACTGTCATGCCCTTAACAGTGAACAAGAGGTGTATGACAGGAAGCCATAACTATTCCTCATGTATCTCCTTCATGTTAAACAATCGACAATTGCCTCAGTGGCATTTCGTTATTTTATATATAATTTATCGACAATTACCACATTGGAATATGATTATTTATATAGGGAATAATCGACAATTGCTTCAGTGGCATGCCGTTGTTTACATAGAAATTATAACCGACAAATATCACATTGGAATATGATTGCTTCTAGATCATAATATTCGCCAATTGCCTCAGTGGCATGTCGTTGCTTTATATAGAAGTTATCTTCAATTATCACATTGGAATATGGTTACTTCTAGAGAGACTAATCGACAATTGCCTCAGTGACATGTCGTTGTTTTATATAGAAGTTATCTTCAATTATCACATTGGAATATGGTTACTTCTAGAGAGACTAATCGACAATTGCTTCAGTGGCATGCCGTTGTTTACATAGAAATTATAACCGACAAATATCACATTGGAATATGGTTACTTCTAGAGAGACTAATCGACAATTGCCTCAGTGACATGTCGTTGTTTTATATAGAAATTATAACCGACAAATACCAAATTGGGATATGGTTGTTTCTAGAAGGAATAATCGACAATTGCCCTGCGGCATGTCGTTGTTTCATATATAAATTATCAGCTGATACAATGGAATGACGCTATTTCAAGTCCTAATAATCGACAATACCCTTAGTGGCATGTTACTTTTTCAAGTGGAAAGACTCGACAATTGACTAAGTGGAATGTCATTATTTCAAGTCGATATTATCGATAACTGCCACATTGTAATGCCTAGGTTTCAAATAGAACTTATCGATAAATGTCTTTGTGTCAAATAAAAAAAAATCGACAATTGCTTAATTAAATTGGCGTCGTTTCTCTAATGGATTAGAGAAATTAGATGTAGACGGTCAACATTTTTGGGCATGTTATGAGAAAAGATGGATTGGAGAATGTGGTGACAACTGGTAAGGTCGAGGGGAAGAATGCAAGGGGAAGACAGAGAAATAAATACCTGGGTGGCTTGGCCACGTGGTATGGTCGAGTCAGGAACTCTGAGCTGATCCATGACTCTGATGATCAAGTGAAATGGCGAATCATGACTGCCCACGCTTATCGGCATGGTACATGATGAACGGATGATGGATGGATACATTAGCCACAATGAAATGACGCTTTTCCAAGTTGAAATATTGATTCGTGGAGTGAAATTTGTTTCAATCCGAAATGATCGACAATTGTGACATTACAATTTCGTTGTTACAAGCCTAAAGTTTCGTTAACTGCAACAGTGGAATGTTGCTTTATCAAATGAATCTTATCGACAGTTACCACTTTGTAACATCGCTGTTTCAAGTCAAATAATCAACAGTTGCAGAAGTGGAGTGTCGTTGTTTCAGATTGTAACCATTAACAATTGGCACATTGGAATGACATAGTGTCAATTCGAATTTGATTCGAACAATTGCATCGGTTTAATGTCACCGTCTCAAATCGATATTGCCGACAATTGGCACACTAGAATGCCAACGCTTCTAGTCGAAGCAATATGCCGGTATCTTAGTAAAATGTCATTGTTTCAAAACAATACATCGTAGTTATAACTGTGAAACAGACGTAATGGTTGGGGTTCAATTGAGAAGACTAATGGAAGATGTTTGAAAAGGGAGAGTCTGGCATATGAGACTACAACCGCTAGTATGAGAATGGAGGTGGAAGCAGTAACAGCGGCATTCCGTTGGCTAGAGAAGAACACTGCAACGCACTTTGTATTCATTACGGATTCAAGAAGTATGCTTAGTAAGATTGTGAGAACTATATGGATTGTTTGCCCTGGCCATGCGGGAGTGCGGGGGGTGGGGGTGGGTGGGGGGATGAACAGACTGATAGGCTGGCAGGGAATGCATCTCTTAATGGTAGATTACCTATGGATAGGGGAGAGCTGGTCGAGCCCCTGTGGGACCAGGTGGAGTAGGTGGGAGAACAGACTGAGAACCCGTATGTGGAAAGAATGAGATTGCGGGGGATCTGCAAGGGTTCTGGAAGAATCTCAAAACTGAGAGGGAAGACCAGGAGAATTTTCAATCAGATAGCGGTGCGAACGATTAGTAGTATGACACTTCGCTGGCTGTTGAACGAAGAGACGGAGCGCGTATGGGAATATCCTAGGTGCAGTGATTATCGGTTCTTAGCTCAACTCAACTAGAACTGTGAATGTCACAGTATAAGTAAGTGCCCCACATTCACTTACGCTACACAACCCTGCAAGTAGAAGTTGCTAGCCAGGTTAAGGGTAAGTAGGGTTTTTGTGGTTAAACTTGCCTGTGTCATCACAGCATATAGCAGTTTGCGACCAGGGACGACATACTAAACATCCTGTAAGTGTTATGTAAAAGTGCATGCATGCATGCATTCATTCATTCATTCATACATACACACATACATACACACATGCATACATAATACATACACACAGACACACAGACACACATACACATAGACAACATACACACAGACACACAAACACATACACACATACACACAGGCACACATAAACATAGACAACATACACCCATCCATCCATCCATCCATCCATCCATCCATCCATCCATACATCCATCCATCTATCCATACATACATACAAACATACGTAACACATTATCATCATCCTCATTATCACCATTAACATCATCCTCATTATTATCATTATCAGCATCCTCATTATCACCATTGTCATTATCCTCATTATCACCATTATCTTCATTGTCATCATTATCCTCATTATCACCATTAGCATCATCCTCATTATCATCATCATCCTCATTATCACCATTATCACCATCCTCATGATCATCATCATTATTGTGAGCATCAGTGTTATCATATTTATCATCATCTTCCCATGGCATACCTTTAGCAGATCGTAGCCCTGAGAACTGTCCATTGAAGTTTCTCTATTTCAAAAGCCAGATTTCTTACCTCCTGTTGCTGTCATACTGTCATTTCGAAGCACATCTTGAATCCATCTACATTGTAGTTTCGCCGCCTCAGCTTCCCCGCATCGCCGTCCTTCATAAGAATCCTTTCCATACATTCATGCGTTACGACATGCACAAAATAGATTATTTTCCTCAAGCTTGTTTGACTTAATAACCAGTTACCTTCTATATTAAGCTTCTGTTAGATTGATGTGTGTGCCACTGTATAGCTGCTGATTACCCCTCTATATATCCATATCTAGCTGTTTGCACATCTTCGTCTCCACAGTTTCTTACTTGGCATCTTTCACAACTAAACTTTTGCGCCGCCTTCCTAACAACGAAGGATTTGTGTATTAATGTTAGTAAAGTTTCTAATTTCCTTTTTTTATTAGATCTGTTTGTGTTCTTCTTCTTCTTTCATTCGCTTGAAATATGTCTATAATCTGCAATGTTGTCTCTTGTATGAATTTAACTGTCTTTTTTAGTTCACTCAGCGGTCCATAGTTTATCTTCCACTGTCGTCTCTCTAGGCCAGAAGGTTTGCCTAGATATGTTATATTTTGGGCAGTCCTGGAATATGTGCTCTGCTGTCTGCTGACGCCAATCCACATATGCACATGGCTGATTCACCAATCTTGAATTGTGTATACATGTTGTTGCGTAATCTATTGTGTCCTACAGAGGCGCAGAATAATGACTTGTTCTGGTCTGTCCATAATGTGGTAGTCATCTTAAGCAGGTTTTGGTGGCTTTCTGACTGATTTGATCATTCTTTTCTTTTGGTTGTAAGTAATGGGCACATCAGGCTGTTCTTCTTGTGCTCCTTCCTTAGTCAATTAATCAGCTCTGTCGTTTCCAGTTTATCCACAGTGGGATGGTATAAACTGTATGGTGACCTTATACTGACTGCTAAGCTCAGTATGTAGTGTCCTTAGTACTGGCAATTTCCCAGACAGGAGCGCCTCGAGTACTGATTTTGCATCTGTTTATAGCACCACCAGGTTGTGTACAATGGCTGGTGTTTAGTAATTTCTCTGTTGCTATCTTCATTGTCTCAATTTCAGCATCATAGTTATCGCAGTACTTTCCTGTTGGTACTTTGGCCATATCACTAGTATTATTTTGGTATTCTATGTACAACCCCTGCTCCTCCATTTCGAACAGCATTTTGTGCTGACCCATCTGTGTAGACTCGGATCCAGAGGTCATGTGGCTATTCTTCATCAAGAAAGCTGAGCGTGGCTGTTCTGCACTGTAATCTGTTCTGTTCTTCCTTGTCAAGTATTCCACTCACTTTTGTCTGGATTTGTAGTGATAGTCTAGTGTTCATCTTACCATGGAGTTCGCCCTGAAATAGTTGTCAAGGGGATACCATCTCTGTTCAGATCGGTGGTTTCTCTGCAGAGTTGTTTGGCCTGGTGGATAAAACTACTTCTTTTCACCGCCCCATAGCTATCTTTTCAAATCTGTTCTTCATAGGGTGGCCTTGGCAAGCTGAGGAACTTTTCCGCTTTTATTAGCGTTTTCGTATCTCTAGCGCTCTCGCAGTGCTTGTGTCCTCCCCATCTTCTCCATTTCCACTATAGGGGTTGATCGCATCCCTCCTGTGGTGACTCTAAGTGCTTGATTCTGCACATTGTCCAGCTCTTGTAGTGTGGTTTTTATGTGAACACCCCGCAGTTGACCCGTATTCCAAGTGTGGTTTGTATGCTCTGTTGATAAACTTTGCCAAGTATTTTCTCACTGGCTCCCCATGTGGTTCCACTTAGCTTTCTCAGGATGGCTATTTTCCTTCTGGCTTTTACTACTACTGCTTTGTTGATGTGCTTTCTCCATGTCAGCCTGCCATCAAATGTTACTCCAAGGTATGTTGGTTCTTTATCTTCCTCTCAGGTGTGTTCCATTTATCTAGATGATCCTTTCCTTTTGTTTTGGAGAAAGGATAAATAGGGTGGTGATGCGCTTGTCAGTGTTTATGCTGATACACCATCTATTTGCTCATGCAACAAATGTATCTACAGCTCTTTGTAGCGATCTGGTGGCTACTGATGCATGTTCATTTGTGCTCCATAGTACCAGGTCATCAGCGTGCATTGCGGCTGTAATTCCATCGGGTAGATTAGCAACAAGCTCATTGATGAAGATTAGAAAAAGTATAGGGGACAAGACTCCGCCCTGGGGAACACCGTGACGCAGTAGTACTTTCTTGCTCTTGAGTCCGTCTATCTGTACTCGGGCTCTTCTATTGTGCAAGTATGCTTTTACCCATTTGTACATTCTTCCATTGACTTTACAATCTCTCAGTTTCTTCATCAGACCTTCTTTCCAGACTTTGTCAAAGGCTTTCTTCAGATGTATCCATGCCGCAAGCACCAGCTTCTTCTCGTGGAATGCATCCTCAATTTATTGAGAGAGGTAGGTTGTCTCATCTTCCGTAGAGTAGCAATGCCTAAAGCCAGCCTGCTGTGGCACAAGAATTTTCACTTTCAATGTACCACTGCAGTCTATGATTGATGATGCGCCCCAATGTTTTGCAGAGACAGCTGGTGAGGCTAATTGGTCTGTAGCTAAGAACAATGGAACTATCTTTCCCTGATGTTAGGAGGGGTATCATGATTGCTTCTCTCCAGGCTTGTGGAACACTGCCTAAGGTCCAGCTGTTATTGAAGATCTGCAACAGCTTTGCTTTTGGCCTCTGTTCCTAGGTTCCTGATCATTACTTTGAAAATACAATGAGCTTCTGGCTACTTTCTCATTTTCAGTTTTGATATGGCTAGCTCCAGTTCACTGATTGTGAATGATTGCCTCCATAACCTCATGTACTATTTCACTCTGTTCCTGTATGTTGCCATTTCTCTCGAATCTCTTGTTGTTCTCTGGGACTAATTTCGATATTGTTATCGTGTGCGAATGAGTCCGCAAAATGGTCAGCTGCTTGCTTTACTATTAAGATATTTCCGTTTTTATGAAGTGCAATTTTAGAGTTTCTCTTTGTGTCCCTCACCGTTAAGTTGTTCTATTAGCTTCCACACCTTCACTGTGTCTTTTTCAAAGTTCAGTGACTCTGTTTTCTCCTGCCAGCTTTTCCGTCTAGCCTGCAGATTGGCCTTTTGAAATTTGACTTTTGCGTGCTGGTATTTATGGTGATCTTGGCTGGGTTTAGCCTCTGCTTGCTTTCTACACACTTCCACATCATTATGCAACTGTTCCAGTTCACTACTCCAGTAGGGTTTATAATGTTTACGGGATCCTCTTGGTACTGTTTCTCGTGCTGCCTGTAGTATGCATTTCCCAAACTCTTCACCTACTGTATTTATGTCTTTATCAGTGTTCAGGTTCTGAAGCAGTATGCTGGTGCGATGCTTGCACATTGCCTAGTCTGTTTTCTTGTAGTTCCACCTCGAGAGGGTGCTTCTTTTACTTACAAGCTCATTTTCTACAGTTAGATAGACTAGTCTATGGTCACTGCCACCAAGTTGTTTCCCAATTTTCCACCCCAGGTCTGTGGAATGAAAAGCCATGTCAGGTGTAGTTGTAGTGTGCCATGATCTCGATTAGAAAGTATGTGGGTCTGACGGCTTGTTAATCAAGATGAGTCTATTCTCACCCTGCAAGTCTTCAGTCTCTCTCCTCTCTGTCCATGTGATCATAGCCCCAGCTCTGCGAGTGGCTGTAGAAATCGCCACACACAATCAATTTTTCTTTAAATAGTAGTGTGTCCAGTGCCTGTGGGCGGTCATTTGGACAGTAGTAATTGATCAGATGTAGGACTGTATTGCCTGTTTTAAGGTTAAGTGTCTGATACTCAACCCCTTCCATGTAGATTTCAATTTGGGAAGCAGTGATGCTATTTTTATTATTTTTACAAGGGTCAGTATCCCACCCGTTCGCCTGTAGTTTCGGTCAGATCGGTAACACTGGTAGCTCTGAATGTTGAAGGCTATATTTTCGCTGAGGTGAGTTTCTTGCAAGCAACATACGCTTACTTTTTCTTTTTCAATATGTTTTCCATTTCTATCTTTTTGTTGCTGACTGCTTCCCCCCCCCCCCCCACCCCGCATTCCAGTGCATTATTTTTAGTCTTTGTTTGGTATGACCAGACGCTCTATTCTCAGGTCCCCTGGCTCCACAGGTCATCTGAGAAGGACCTCCAGTAGTTGTGGTTTGACCCTTTCGAGGCATAGGGCCCGGCACTGCACCTGCCTGGGTGTCAAAGCAGGAGGAACGCCATAACATTTAGCAGTAGTCGACATATTTCATGGCGTAACTGAGTGGCATCCTGATTTCTGTGGTGCGCCACCTGGCTGGTTGCCTCCGTTTCAGCACCTTTCCTTTACTAGAGCAGACTGTGGTCTTACTCGAGTTTAGGTGTTTAGGCAAGCATACACGTGTCTCCGCATGCATGTACGTGCATACACATCTAGGGCATTCTGGTTATTTCTCGGCGCCAGTGACTCGCCGCCGCCCTTTCTCCTGTTAGTTAAAACAGTTCCGCCACGAGAAAGCCAGGTGTTGGACTTTTGCTGCAGAAGTGATGCATGCACGAGCCATGAAGTATTTGTGCAAGGTTGGGCGCTCACTCCAACTCCGCCCCCGGCTACATAACAACAACATTTGTAACCTGTGTTGTTCTCGAGGAAGATTAGTATAATCGAAAAGTCGTTCGTTGTGTCGTAGTATACTTAGTTTTATTTTATTATTATATTGTATTTTTTTTATTGGATTTTGGCTAACGATGTATGTATGTTACTGTATGTGGTTTCTAAGACGTATGTTGCGAATACCCCGGACTGTCAGGGTAACTTACAAGGATTACATGGAACAGACAAGTGATTACAGAACATATAGAAATATACGTAAACTAGCAGTGTTTGTTGGTCATGTTATGGTAAAAGAGGCACTGGAAAACACCTTGACGATTGGAGAAGATCTGCCGTAGAAGAAACAGTGTAAGATCGACATATATGATGCTAAATGGACTGGGACGGTGGTATGGAGGAAAATAATCAATATAATTGATCCAGGACACCGAAGACCGAGATTTCTGGAAATTCATGAATACTTAATTGGCAGCGAACATAATGATGCCACAGGAAATGTGCATGCTCTCAGAATTCTAAAAAATGGTTGTTCTCTTTGTATCAGTCAATAAAGGTTTTAACTTCAGTTGTTTTTACAGGTCAATTTTTGTTCTAATTTTAATGTCTGTCATCCAGTTTCCAATGCCAGTCAGCAGTGAACCTAGATATTCAAAACTGCTCACTTTCTGTAATTTCACTTTATTTATAAATATACCTTTTGGCAAATTTACTTTATTGTTTATCATTATTTGTATTTCTGTTGCGCTGAGATGTAAATTGTGTTTTCCACTTTGCTCTTGCACTAGCTTTGTTAGTTCTCAAGCACTATTTGTAAAGCAAACGGTTATATCAAAACATATTCTCACAGCTGCCTTTTGCACACTACATCCGGTTTATTTCATCCACGGATAGCCGCTCAAGCAAGGATACAGATGAGTAACCTTAATAACTTCATGTAGCGTCTCTCGTGTATTTGTTTGTCTATTTTTATTTGTTTGTTCTGTTGCTAACGAAGGCTTTGGCCGCAACGTCCATTTTGTTTCTTGTTGTCGCGCTCAAGTAAAGCTCACAATCTACTTCTCGTTTTTCGGTGATTCATTTATACCTTTTGCATACTGTAGAGTGTTTTAAAAAAAAAGAAGATTTGTATCAAGTGTGGAAAGCCCATTTTCTTTGTAATGTTCCACAATTCTTCATGTTTTATACAGTCACATACTTTTGTGTACTCTATAAAACAACAGTGAAGTTTAACATTGTGCTATGTGCTTTCCTGTCATTGCCATCATGTTAAATATGTTGTCAAGCGTACCTCTTTTTATCTAAAGCCAGCTTGTACTAAGATTTTGTTGTCTTCTGCCTTCCCATGATTAGTTTTAATAAAATTGTATTGCAATAACTTATCAAGACAATTTTTCTATAATTGGTAGATAATTTCATATCGCAATTTCTTATTTTAGTGTACATATTATTCTCATCTCCTTTCTCCATACCTGTTTCTTATATCCTTTTACATTACTCTGATATAGTTTCGCACTTTCTTCTAACACCACCTTTAGAAAACTAATGTGGTGTTATCCCATCCTGGTGATTTCTTTTTTGTTGTTGTTGATTTTTGTTGTTGTTGTGGCATATCCCTTACAGGACGTTGCAGTCAACATCAGCATTTTTCAGCTACTGGTGATGTAATATGCAAGATTACGCTCAGTAGTTTGCCATTGCTTTCTGAGGATTTCCTTTATTGAGGTTTTATTGTTGTCAGCTCGTCTTTATCTAATGTTGGTTCTGGCGTCCATCTTTCTGTTTACATATCATAGTTCATCATCATCATCATCATCATCATCATCATCATCATCATCATCATCATCATCATCATCATCATCATCATCATCATCATCATCATCATCATCATCATCATCACCATCATCATCATCATCATCATCATCATCATCATCACCATCACCATCATCATCATCATCATCATATCATTACCATCATCATCATCATCGTCAAACAAGGATAGCGGGGTCGGAGTCTTCTCCATGAAAAAAAAGCTATGGGCATTGATGTACTGGGTCTATACATATTAGTTGCCAGGACTAGAAGTTCATTAGCAATATTAATTTATTGTATATTGATTAGAGTAGCTCACAGGACCCACTTGCTATCGAGCAAGCTGACACCTTGGCTAGTCCGCCACCGGCAATTAGACACCTCCTTCAATGCATCAGCCTATGGGACACCATTGGACAAGGTGTGATTCCCATTTACCTGTTCAGTATTGATTTCTAAGTCCAACAAGACTAAGGCTGTCAGAGCACGTGAGCCCTCTAAATATGAGAGGGAAAACACCCTTCTAGGACGGTTCGGACAGAGGGCATTCAGTGGCACTAGCAAACCTACTTATGTGCAACCTCTATGGTGGACCTCCGAGTTAGAAAGGGCATGGAAATCCTAGAGATTGGCAGTTAAACAGTTACAGAAAGTGCGGGGGACACTCCAAAGCTCACAAGAGAAATAGAGAAATGTTCGAAAGAAAAGAAAGATAAGGTGGAGGAACTCAAGCGTTGTAATTTTTTTTTCTCGCAACTGCGAATCCTTATCGAGAAGAGTAACCCAACTGTTCAAGAAGCCTGAAATGAGGGACACGAATTTCAAGTTCCAAGCCTAAAACAATAAGACACCCGATATTTCATATTCAAGACGAGCAGCGTAGAAGCCATTACCGTCACCAAGACCGACAAGAAGACGAGAGAAGAGAACCTGCCTGCTAGCTGCAAGGAAACGCCAAAATCTCCAGTAACCTCTAAACGAAGCAATCACAGGGATGGGCGACGACAACCCACCACAAACAAGATCAAAGACAACCTAGAAGCAGAGTGAGGAGAAAGACACCATATTCGACAAAGCCGACATGCGACAGACGATAAGATGGGTGATCAAACGCATTCAGGTAGAGCTTACTGACGACCATATAATGAAGCAGCTGCAACAGGAGAATCACTACATCTTAGTTACAAAGTCGTGGCGGCTTCTGTCCAACTCCAAGATCCCTACAACGCTAGCGGTGGTGACAACGGAGGGGAGCGAGATATGGCGTAATTGCGTGGCATGCAGGATAAACAGGAAAGATCAACAGCCTGAACGATTTATTACGAGAATCACGCAATGCTCAAGGTGCCAGAGGGCCGGCCACATTAGAACAACGTGCCGCAGCAAGACAGAAATCTGCCATTACTGCGCCGAACACCATGCCTTCAAGGAATGTCCGCTGGCCAAACAGGACAAGGACTTTCGAAAGTCTAATGACAATAGAAAATGCGCTAACTGCTTTGGCAAACACCGAGCAAGATACCTGGGCTGCCGCACCTCCAAAGACACAGAGACGCCATAAAGACCGCCATATCTACAAACACTCCATTCAAGAACGCACGGCGGAGGTGCGAGACAGCCACAGGCATCTCACAAGCTGAAAAATCTCAGCTGCAAGGCAAGATTGACGAGCTGAAGAAGCACATCAAGTTACTTCTAACGCCGACACCAATTAACAAAACCCAAGAACAAGACACCGACAGCAAAGAAAAACATCTGGATGACATGAAGGAAATTTAGCGCAGCATCCAGCAAGAGATGGAACACATGGCCCAGATGAAGCAGGAGAACGAAGGAATTCTGCAAGCAATCAAAACAGAGATGGATAGATAGATAGATAGATAGATAGATAGATAGATAGAGAGAGAGAGAGAGAGAGAGAGAGAGAGAGAGAGAGAGGATATATATATATATATATATATAATATATATATAATATATATATATATATATATATATATATATATATATATATATATATATATATATATATATAGAGAGAGAGAGAGAGAGAGAGAGAGAGAGAGAGAGATAAGTACTAAAAGCTGAAAGGGTACTAACCCAAAACAAGCCAGCAGAAGCCACGCAAAAGACCATAGAGAAACCGCAAGCCGAAGCCAGCAACCCATTCTCAATGACGAATAAAGTCGATAGGAGACCAGTTTTCTTCTGCGATAGAAACTACAATGAAAACAAAGAAGAACAATACGAAATGACTAAATGATCAGTCCACGCTTACATATACCCATACATACTTACAGAGGTCAGCATGGCCGAATGGATAAGAACGCGTATTATTAAACATCCGGTGTGCTGATGCCGAGGTAAGGGGTTCAACCCCTACACGGACAGTTGGACTAAAATGTTGATCTTTCGTCCTTGACTTGGGGACGTAAATTATAAGTACCTCTGAAGTCGGAGAGGGTTCGCCAGATGGCTAGGGACACTGAATAGGAAAAGCTAATCCACACGCAACATTCAGTCCAGCACTACTAGAAGTAGTGTGTATGGACTACGCTTGAGTTCAAAGCGAGCGAGCGCCAAAAAAAAAATCCATACATACACACTTCCATACAGTCACACTTACACATTTCAGCGTATCCACAAATCTACATTTCCACCTATACATACATGCATACTTATATAAATCTATAGATCCATAATTTCATCCATTAATAATCTAATGAAACCATACATCCATTCATCAAAACATCAATACACCCATACTTATATACACAAATAATCTCACGATACCATACATCCATTTATCAATACTTCTACACACCCAAACATGTACATTTTCACACATCTACTCGTGCACATACCATACAAAATATTTACATCAGCCATTATAAAAGACGAACTGTACCATTTCTAATCTCCAGATTGCATAAGCTGTCCCCTCAAATTACTTAGTTTGTAGATATTTTTCTTGTGTGGTTTCAGAGTTATCAAGGAGATAGGAGAATCGACCCACAGCATGCACAGAAGAAGACGGTTCCAGAAATATCAGTATATTAGAAACGTGTTTTTTTTTTTGGTAAACTGATATTATATTTAGACCTTGGCAAATCATGATTCTAAAATCATAAATTGATTTGTTTGTTTTGGAAAAAAAAATGTGGAATTCGAAATCCAATTATATATCTTTGTCAGCTATACGACTGAAGGGAATATTTGTTGAATTTGATGTTTCAAAAATTAAAGACAATCATTACATAATAATAATGATGATGATGATGATGATAATAATAATAATAATAATAATAATAATAATAATAATAATAATAATAATAATAATAATAATAATAATGGTAACGATGAAAATAATATAAATAATGCTAATTTTCTTTTCCTTTCCTCCTCCTTCTTTTCCGACTCCTCCTTTTCCTCCTCCTCGTTTCAGGCCTGACCTGGATCAGACATCGACAATCATGACTCCAATCCTCTTTTCATTGGATAGGTTGAAGACATTATACTATTATTTCCAGCTGTTTAAGCTGTCCACATACACCTTTCTCTGTCTTCGCCTGTTTTTCTTGCTCAGCAATTTCCTCACATAATGCACAATTATCTACTCCATTTCTTCTGTCAGTGAACACCATACATTTATCTTTTCCCGTTCGTTTTGAATATGCGATCTTGGTACCACTTGCAGATCTCGGCGTTTGTTTTATTCTTTCCACGATAGTCTCGACGTTCTTGTCAAGAGCCCTACACCCACCACCTCGTTTCTCCCCCTGTTATTAACTGACTGTCCGACATTGACATCTCCATAGAAGAACAGGCCAGACAACCTTTCAGTAATCTGCTGATATTTTGGGGGGTGATATTTCTGTTTCAAAACGCTGCTCATTCTTGTAAACGTATACTCGGATACACAGATTCTTTTCTTGATCTCCGTGTCACATGTTCTATCAAATGTCGCTGGGTAGCCTAGATATTAAAAACAATTAACCTGTTTGATTTGAATGCCTTTATCATACCTAGCATATATTCTCGCTTCTCCACCACAGAGGATATAATTCCAGTCTCTGCTATTAGAACAGAATAATCTTCATATCTCAGAATATTTATATTTTTAATTACAACTTTAACCCCATCAAGATGTTCCATTTGTTTGAGTGCTGTCTAAATGTTGAAAAGATCAAACGATAAAACACATCTTCGCCTGACTCCCCTTGCTATTGCTCTGTATTCATTAAGTTCTCCTTCATATCTGATGACAGGTTTGATGTTTCGCTTTGTCAAAATCTTTAACAATAGTCTCATTATCATCGTGTGCCAATACGATAAGCGTGGGCGGTCATTTTGCCATCTCACACGATCACCAGAATCTTGGATCAATCTGAATTTTCTTCTCGATTATGCTTTGTGGCCAAGTCATTTTGATATTGATCACTCGGCTTCCCTTTGCTCTCTTCCCATTATTTTTGCCAATTGTCGGTACGTTTTCAGTGCATATCTCCCTGTAACGTGTCCAAAAAATCTTGACTGTCTTTCCCAAATTTCTCGAATCAGTTTACGGGTTTTGATTGCTTCTTGTAGGACTTGATCACTGATTTTTCTGTATTCATTGCATTTTTCTTAGAAATAACATTTTCACTGCCATTAGTTGTTTCTAAGACTGCCTGCTTATTGTCCATGTTTCGCATAAAACAGTATAGGTTTTATATAGCACTTTACCACTCTTTTTCTCGTTGCAGTTGACAGCATTTTATTTTGTCAGAATGTTTTTCCATCTTGCCAAAGGTTACTTATGTCACTGGGATTCATGCTATAATTTCTACGTTGTCTGTTGTTGTCTGTTTACGGGATCTTGCCGGATTTCATATGGTTAAAGACACTATTTATTTATAGCTCTACAAAACTGACCAGGAGCAATTAAACGCGTAGAATTTTGTATAATCAACTTCGTAAACCATATAACCAAACTTCAACTCAGAGTTTAAATGAGAAAGATAAGAAGGAAAAATACAGATGGAAATTAATAATAAGGAACAGTATGGATTTGTGGAAGAGAAAGGCACAAATAATGAAATATAGATATTACGAACACTAATAATAATATGATCAACAGAGATGGACATATACTTTTGCTTTATAGATTATACCAGAGCATCGGATAAAGTGGAACGTGATGATGTGATCAAGATATTTGAAGATATTAACGTTGATGGGAAAAATCTTGAAGGAGACAGCGCGTATTATATATTAAATAGGAAATACAGAGGGAATTTATGAACAGATAAAGCACGGATTACGACAAGGATGTGTTTGGTTTGTCACCAGATCACTTCTGTCTATATAGCGAAGTAATAATGAGAGAGATCAATGAGATGCCATGAACACATGTTGGAGGTTTTAATATAAACGATTTGCGATACGCAGATGTCACAGTATTGCTGGCTAAAAACACAACAGATGTTCAGCCTCTGGACATTGTAGTAAAGGAGAAAGTAAAAACATGGCTTTCTTCGGTGAAATTAGTCACGGCCAGATTCGCTGGCAGCACCATTCTCTCCAGGCCGTGATGGCCTATATGTTCTTCTGAGATCTGGGGAGATGCTTGGACTCCTACGTTAGTGGCAAGCATATCATGATGATGATGCTGATGAACTGCATGCTGCATTTCCATCCTCAATAGTGGTGGTCCTTCATTATTGTCGGAATATCCTACTGTTACCACGTGAGTCGTTGTAGTCTTTCACGTACTCAAACCGTGTATCTATAGTCTGATCATTAACCGTTTGCATTTTGCCTTGGTTTTCAAGCAACTCTGTTGACGCTGTTGCTCCTTTGTTAGTCAAGCAGTCATACATTCCAACATATGTCAGGGTTTAGTCTAGCTACTGAAAACGATCGACCAGTTTGATATGGATGCCTTCATTAAATACAAAGAATATCATACTTTATGTTTTCTTAGAAGTACCATGCCTTCAGTTCTGCTAACGTTTAATAATAATCTCTCGGACTCCCCACCCCCCCTCTCTCTCTCAGTCTCTCTCTCTGTCTCTCTCTCTCTCTGTCTCTCTCTCATCCACCGTCGTGTCTACAATGGTTTGCAGACCACTTTCAGAATGCTATAACATGTGTTATTGATTTAATTAACGTGAAATATATAATTTTAAATAATTAGAAAGAAATAAGCTACACTGTTCATTCTGGACACGTTAAACAGACTACAATGTAGTTTTATTTCCTTCTTATAGTTCATGACGTGTGGCGTTGATGATCAGACTCGTGTGCTGTCAATCATTTCTGATACTGATGTTCCTCCATGCCATGATGTCAAATTGTCTAGCATCTTCTCCCTGGGTCTCTTCCCACTCCTCCCCTCCCCTGCCCCCAACTTCCCAGTTGTAACGGCATATTCGAGCCTTCCTCCTCTCATGACAAGCTTAAAATTGTGAACTGTCTTATATGATCCGAGTAACCAGTTTTCTTTGTATGTTAACTTCTATTTCTATCCGCGGTGTCCTCATAATTCTCCTATAAACACACATCTCAGCGGCTTCCACATAATTCCTCACTTGCCTGTTGACTATCCATGATTCGCTTCCGTACATTAGAATTAGCTTAATATAGCCCGTACAAACGCTTTCCCTAACCTTGATTGTGCCTTTGCTTTGGGCTATTCTACATTTAACCTCCTTAATACATTTCTCATTTGCTGTTATTAAAGTACCAAACATAAATAAATGCACAGACTTGATTCAGATTGCTTCCATTCACATTGATGTTTGCATTTGGGTATACAATTGTCCTTAGTAATAACAATTACTGTTGTTTTCCCCTGTTATTCAAGACTAAGTCCTTTGCAGTAACGCTCTGCCGCTGGTATATCTAACTTTTCTTGTTATTTCTTAACATATAATATGTTTCTTCTCACTCTGTCATTTATCTGGTCTAGTAGGTAGTGTTAGTTTGAGCTGGATAAGTTGAAAATATCTTAGAACTAGAAATACATTGATTTACCATTTGTGATTGGGTTGTTCATGTATGTGTGCATATGTGCCTATGCTCCAATGTATCTTTGTGTACATGTATATATGTATGTGGGTGCTGTGGTAGCACAGTGGCTAGATGTTTTCCCTACCTTTACGGTAGTCATGGGTTCGAATCTTCAACGGGGCAGATTTTAAAAGATCAAAAAAGGATACCAGGAAATGTCATTGGAAGTAGAGGCGACACTGTGATACTGATCACATAACCCACTGATCATATGATCCACTGATCACATGACCCATTGATCATATGTCACATTGAGCGCCGACTGGTATATACTGATCACATGACCCACTGATGTCATGATTCACTGATCACATGACCCACTGATCACATGACACACGGATCACATGACCCACTGATCATATGACCCACTAATCACATGACCCATTGATCATATGACGCACTGAGCGCCGACTGGTATATACTGATCACATGACCCACTGATCACATGATTCACTGATCACATGACCGACTGATCACATGACACACTGATCACATGACCCACTAATCACATGACCAACTGCTCACTTGACCCACTGATCACATGACCCACTAATCACATAACCCACTGCTCACATGATCCACTGAGTGCCGACTGGTATATACTGATCACATGACCCACTGAGCGCCGACTGGTATATACTGATCACATGACCCACTAAGCGCCGACTGGTATATACTGATCACATGACCCGTTGAGTGCCGACTGGTATATACTGATCACATGACCCACTGACCGCCGACTGGTATATACTGATCACATGACCAACTGAGCGCCGACTGGTATGTACTGATCACATGACCCACTGAGCGCCGACTGGTATATACTGATCACATAACCAACTGAACGCCGACTAGTATACACAAATAAGGGTGTAACTCGGTATTCCTAATAAGCCTTAGACGTGTAAATGTGTGCTTTTTTATATATGTGTTTATGCAAGTATGCTTGTATGTATGTATGTATGTATTAATGTGTTGACGTATGTGGCTTAGGGGTTTGTGAACGTAGTTTCATAATCTTGAACAAATAAGCAGATCTGGGAGCAGATCGCTATGCGCTGATTTTCTGGTCTAAGCGTCAGTCGTTCAGAAAACAATGGAAACTACTGAAAGTAAAACTACATAGAACATCGCAGGGAGAAACTTTTTTTTTTTTTTGCATATCCTTTACAGGACATCGCTGTCAACACCAGCATCTTTCAGCTGTATGTCGATTTCTTGGCAAGATTACGCTCAGTAGTTTGCCATTGCTTTCTGAGCGGCCGGCTCACATACCCCGTAAGTCACAGATGCGATTCGAACCACTGCTGATTCTTACCGTCATCACGTTAACCGACGAGAGTATACGAGATTACGGAGAAAAATCATAACCTCTAAGCCACGAAGCCGGCTGGGAGAAACTACTGAACGCAATACCTGGCTAGAACATCACAAAGTCAATAAATGTTGGAGTCGATTGCGACGTCATGTAAACGACATGCAACTAAATGTATGTGTGACGATGTATCTTATGTATGTGTGCCAGAGTGTATGTGTAAGTATGTTTGTATGTCTGTGTGTGTAGTCAGTCAGACAGGCAAGTAGGCAGGTAAGTAGGCAGACTAACAGGAAAGTCAGGTAGGTAGGTGTGCGTTTGTATGCTTGCGCGCGTACGTGTACGTTTGTATACAAACGTGCGTTTGTATGAATGTCGGTCTCTGCTGTCTCTCTGCCTGTGTATCGGTCAGTCAATCTGTCTGTCTGTCCGTCTGTGCGTGCGTGCGAGAGCATGAAGAGTTTATTGTATTGTAAATCTACTATTACTAACACACATATGCACAATAAAATAAACCCAACTCCTTACCAAAGATACATTGTACATACATTGTCAACAGATCATCCATTGATTTAGGCAGCCTGATATGCTAAGGTCAGGTGTCGTATAAACTAAAATCCCTTGTCACCTAACATGAAGACATTCTAATTAACTGAACGCTAATCAAAATAACGCGTGTCTTCAAATCATTATCATCATCATGTACCATGCCGGTAAGCGTGGGCCATGTCTCGCCATCTCACTTGATCACCAGAGTCGTGGATCAGTTCAGTGTTCCTGTCTCGACCATGCCACTTGGTCAAACCATCCAGGTATTTACTTCTTTACCTTCCTCTTGCTCTTTTCCCCCAATCTTGCCAATTCTCACCAAATTCTCCAGTTTATTTCTTCTCATAACATGACCAAAAATGTTGACCGACTACGTCTAATTTCTCTAATCAGTTTACGATATACCCTCAAATGCATACCAACTAACTAAATAACGATATAAACACTCGAAGAATGCATACTGCCCAACTAACTGTTGACAGAAACATCCCTCAGTTTAAAACAAGGTATACTAACTGACTGAATTTCAGAATCTCTGATCACTTTTATAAAAAAAGGCATACTATTTAACTAACTGAGAATCAAAACATCTCATGGCGTCAAAGAAATGCATTCTATCTAACTCATCATCATCATGTGCCAAGCTAATAAACGTAGGAGGTCATGTTTCGACATCACACGCGATTACAAGAGTCGTTGATCAGGTCAGTGTCATTGTCTCGACCATGCCACATGGCCACACTATTCAGGTATCTACTTCTCTGCCTTCCCCTTGTTCTTTTCACCCCAATCTTTCCATTTGTCACCAAGTTGTTTCTTCTGATTGTGTGTCCCAAAACGGTAACTGTCTACGTCTAATTTCTCTAATCAGTTCACGGTTTTCATTTGTTTCTTGAAGGACGTGGTCATTGGCTTTTCTGTCTGTATTCTTTGCATTTTCCTCAGAAACCACATTTCCACAGCCATCAAATGTTTTTCAGTTTGTCTGCTCATTTTCCACCGTTCACATCCATACAAAAGTACATGTTCTATGTAGCATCTCTACACTCTTTTTTTATTTCGTTGCAAATGACATATTTTTTATTGGTCAGTATGTTTTCCACGTTGCAAAAGACTACCTTCGCCCTTGTGATTCTTGTTCTAATCTCTTCAAGAAATCTCCCATCGGATGTTATAAATGTTCCGAGATAATTGTACCGATACATTTGTTTAAGAATATTCTCATGTACTTGTATATTACATTGTAGTATTTCCTTCTTCCAAGTGAAGACCATAATATGCGTCTTCTTCCAATTAAATTCTAACCCTAGTTGTTCACTGTGTGCAACAACCGTATGTACTAAGTGTTGCAGATCCTGCTCATTGTCTACAATCAATATTTATCATCCGCATATCTAATGCTATTGATGTTACATACTGAAGCTCCAACTCCAGACAGAGGTAGGCCCAGTTAGTATCATAAGCATTTACGCCCCAACACTAACTGCAGCATCAGAATCTAAAGATAAGTGTTTTGACGACATTAACAAAGAAGTTAGTAGAAACACCAGAGAAACAACACCTTTTTATCCTGGGGGATTTCAATGCCAGGGTTGGCTCCGACCACAAATATGGCCTTCATGTCTAAGACAATTTGGCGTTGGGAAAATCAATGACAATAGACAACGTCTCTTGGAATTCTGCAGCAATCAAAATCTGTGCGTGACCAACACCTTCTTTGACACGAAACTTCAACACAAGGTGTCATGGAGGCACCCTAGATCAAAGAACTGGCACCAACTCGACCTGGTGCTCACCAAACGCAGCTATCTCCGCAATGTACGGCTGACTCGTAGCTATCACAATGCCGACTGCGACACCGACCATTCACTCGTCTCCAGCAAGGTGAAGATAAAGCCCAAGAGAATCTACAGAAGCAGAACAGAAGGAAGACCACGCATTGACACCAGCGGTACCCAAAAACAAAGAGAAGGTCAACAAATTCACCCAGGCTCTAGCGGAGACTGTGCCTGGCCCCACAAACGGAACTGCCACCGAGAGATTGAGTCATTTTCGCGACACCATCTACAATACGGCACTATCAACATTTGGCAAGAAGCAAACTAAATCAACCGACTGGTTTGAAGCACACTCTGAAGAGATGCTCCCAGTCCTGGAGATAAAGAGACATGCATTCTCAGTGCATAAAACATCACCTTCAGAGAAAACATTGCAGGCACTGCGAACGGCCAGAAATAGAGTTCAACAGATGGCAAGAAAATGTGTGAACAGGTACTGGCTACAGCTCTCTGCTCAAATTCAAACTTGTGCAGACATCAAGCAAGCTGTCGGTCATAAAAAAAATAAGATGGCCCCTTTACGATCAACAGAGGGGGTAATCATAAAAGATCGTGCGAAACAAATAGACCGCTGGGTAGAACACTACTCAGAGCTATACTCAGTGGAGAACACTGTCGGAGAAGAAGCTCTGGAAGCCGTCGATCAACAATCCACCATGCATGCCCTGGATAACGAACCATGCCTCACAGAAATCAGTGACGCAATAGACACTCTCAAATCCGGCAAGGCAACAGGAAAAGACAGTATTCCACCAGAAATTTTAAAATGTAGCAAAGAAACAATCATCCCAGAACTGTATGCAATATTTCAACTATGCTAGAAAGAAAAATCAGTACCACAAGATATGAAAGACGCAAACATCGTTACCCTTTATAAAAACAAAGGCGACAGAAGCGACTGCAACAACTATCGCGGCATTTCCCTACTCAGCATTACAGGCAAGATTTTTGCTCGAGTAATCCTTAAAAGGATTACACATTCTTGCTGAAAGAATCTACCCCGAATCACAGTGCGGATTTAGACCCAACAGGTTCACCATCGATATGATTTTCTCACTCCGGCAGCTCCAAAAGAAGTGCAGAGAACAGAGGAAGCCATTATATATTGCCTTCATCGACCTCACAAAGGCATTTGACTTCGTGAGCAGAAACGGCATTTTTAAGATCCTGAAAAGATAGGATGTTCACCCACGCTTCTTAGTCTCGTGAAATCATTTCACGAAAACATGCAAGCGACCATTTTATTTGACTGGCTCAACATCCCAGTCAGTCAGCATCAGCAGTGGAGTAAAGCAGGGCTGCGTGCTTGCTCCTACACTTTTTGGTATCTTCTTCGCCGTTCTCTTAAGGCAGGCATTTGGGACTGCCACTGAAGGCATATACCTCCATACAAGATCTGATGGCAAACTTTTTAACCCATCAAGACTCAAGGCAAAGACCAAAATAAGATCAAGATGCATAAGAGAACTACTTTTTGCAGATGATGCAGCACTGACTACTCATGCAGCAGAAGATCTCCAACGGCTCATAGATCGTTTTGCAGCCGCCTGCAAAGACTTTGGGCTCACCATCAGCCTAAATAAAACACAGGTGATGGAACAAGATGCTGGTGCGCCTCCGTCAATCAAAATTTCTAATTACGAATTGAAGGTCGTCCACGAGTTTGTGTATTTGGGGTCGACAATATCAGATAATCTTTCATTAGAGACAGAAATCGACAGACGCATTGGAAAGGCAGCCACAACATTTTCCAGGCTAACTAAAAGAGTTTGGGAGAATAATAGACTAACAGAGCATACAAAAGTTCAAGTATATAAAGCTTGTGGTGTTAGCACACTACTCTATGGGTATCCTGGACCCTGTACTCACGACAGGAAAGAAAGTTGAATTCCTTCCATATGAGATATCTGAGACGTATCCTAGGAATATCTTGGAAAGACCACATAACAAACAAACATGTGATTGAAAGAGCAGATATTACCACAGTGCTCTCCATCCTCAAGCAGAGACGCCTCCGGTGGCTGGGCCACGTATCTCGAATGAAGGATGAACGTATTCTCAAAGATCTCCTATACGGAGAACTAGCCACAGGAAAGAGGCCAACCGGAAGACCCCAAATGCGATATAGGGATGTTTGTAAACAAGATATGAAAACCCTTGGCATAGATCCAGACACGTGGGAAAGAGTTGCATCAAACAGATGTTCCTGGAGAAGAGATGTACGAAATGGACTGGTGCTCTTTGAGCGCAATCTGATCCAAAAAAACTGAGGATAGGCAGCACAGGCTTAAAACGCGGTCACTTACTGCGGGACCTGCCTCGTCTTACAGATGCGGAAACTGTGACAGAGATTGTCACTCTCGCATTAGACTATACAGCGGCACAACTCTTAGTCCTACAAGACTGAAAGAGGCCTACTACTACTTCCTCTAGTGGTGATTTCGTTCAAATCTTCCACATTTCTGAAAATACTTTCACTGTGCTAGAAAAGAAAGGTCTGGAGACATTACACATCCCTGTCGCACAGCCCTCTTAATAGGCTGATATTGACCTATTTTATTATCAGTCTTTAAGGCAGCTTATTAATTCCAATATATGTTATTTACAAGTCTAAGGTCTATCCCAACAGTTTGTAGATCTGCAAGCATCTTTATCATCCTGACATGTCGACAGCCTTTGTGTAAACAATAAAGCAAAGGTGCATTTCTTTGGTTATTTCCTGGAGTCTCTGTGGCGAAATGGTCAAGCCGTTTGACTTGTGATCCGAAGGTTGTGGGTTCGATTCCGGGCGGCACCCGTCGGTTTACGAGGTAAATGTTTCGGAGACTCCTGTGGGTCATCGCTAAAAGCTACGGAGTTCGTGCTTTGTGCGACGCTTTCCGCGCTGCGGAAAGAGACCGAGCCATATGGGATAAAACCCGGTGCGATGAAGTCGACCCTGTCGACTTTTAAGCGACTTTTTAAAGCGTTTATTTCTATAGAACGTTCAATTAATGTTCTCAGCATATATACAGCATTTACTGTGCTCTTGCCTATGGGCATAATGTCTAACTGAGGATCAAAACATCTCATCGCTTTAAGGAAGGCATAATATATAACTGAGAATCAAAACACTTAATCGCTTTAAAGGAAGGCATTTGAACTGAGGATCAAAACCTCTAATCGCCTTATAGGAAGGCATATGATCTAACTGTCACAGCCTCACAGTATCCACATTATCGGGTAACCCAACATGGGTTAATAGATATTAGCCAAGGGCTACAACTCCCGCCCAAGGGAAAGAAGTAAGACCCTCGAAGGCCAGAGTAATCCAGAACCTTCTCGAAGGACTGGTCAGTGAGTCCACTGTCCCGTGGACACTGATGTGGCCCGCCTATTGCGGGGTCCACGAGGAACTCGAACAGAGTTACCACCCGTGTCGGATTGCGACATGTGTGAAACCGGCAGAGGACAGACGGACCATCGGAGAGGCAACAGGGCCTGCCTTAGAGGGACTCAATAGTTTAGACCCATGTGTATTTGGGGGTTCATAGACATATGCTAGATAGTTTGCTTAGAATGTTTGTGATAACTATGTGTGATGATGTTAAACCTCTGTGATATGCAAATCAGTGCGGTCTTGTTAAACCCACTGCGCCAACGCACGGTATATTGAAATACAATAAATGTTAGATATTATATTTAACGGAGTTATTGTTGCCTGTGTGAGCCCGAGCTCAGATACCTAGACATCCAACACGCTGACACTAACCGATAATCAAAACCTCTCATCGCCTTTAAAGAAGGCATTCTATCTAACTGAGGATCAAAACATCTCATCGCCTTAAAGGAAGGCATTTCAACTAACTAACTGAGGATCAAAATATCTCATCGCCTTAAAGGAAGGCATTTCAACTAACTGACATATTTGAATGAGCTACCATATGACAGTAGACGGTACTAACTGCTTTCTGTTATCTGCGAATGTTGGGCTGCGCTCACCAAACCCGACACGCAACATTGTGCCAACATCTTCGAGCGGAGGAGCGCAATTGGGAGGGTACACAACTTATCCCAGTGTGCGGAAATGCAACCTAAAGACTAACTATCATGGCAAGGCGGACCAGAACCCAAGCCTTGTTCGGCAACTGGTCTAAGATGGAAGCTCCGACAGGCGAACAGTTACAAGTATTGCTTTGCTGCTTCTGCAGCTTGTCTTGTTCCAGGCATACATGTGTTACCTTTCCACTGGAGTAAACTATTCAGGCCGAGAGAGAGGGATCATGCTGCTTGAGCACATCGTCGTATATTCAGCCCAGTCTTTGTGCTATGGAGAAGTATAACTCCATTTTACAAACTATCGTGGTATCAGCCATTATGCTAGAACTGCCGGAGTTGGCGACATGTGAGGCCATGGTGGCCTCGGGAAAGCCCAACCTCCAGTGGTGTTAAACGTCTTGCGAGTGCCGCACTCCTCGGCAAGGGCGGAGTGAGGTTTGGGGAGACCAAACCCACAATAAAGTAGAGTGCAGCTCCATAAACCATGAATGAGGTACGAAGAAGCAGCATGGCAGCAAAGACGTGAACCAGAACATGGCAAACCGCCCGCGTGGAGGCGGCGATAGAGGCGAATGGCCAGAAAAGAAGCTGGCTTCTCAAGGTCACAGTTGCTAGAATATGTGTGAGGGCACAAAGCACCCAGTGCACGATGCTCTCCTTCCTGAGGGTAGGTTGTCTTGTGAGCAGTCACATCCCACTGGCGTGGAACAAGCATGAACACAACACAAGGTCTCGATATATATGAATTGGAAACAAATATGTATATTTACAGGAGCTAAATATACCTATTTGTTTCAAATTCATATTGTTATATCCTGCTGCAGCCGCTGCTTTTTTTCTATTCCGTCTTGATACATAATTCGACAACACTGCAGTAGAAAGACACCCACAGTCATGACCTGGGTAGGTCCTTCCCCAGAGAGTTTCAGATAGGCAAAGGGCTGAAATATACTGGGAAGTGGAACCACTTCTGACGATCAGAAACCTCCTGTCCTACGGGGGAGATTTTATCACTAATTCTATATATATAGTTCTGCACGGCTGCGGGGTTTAATGCGCTTAAACTTCCTGTGCGCTGACCGCGAGGTACTGTTTTCTTCATTATATCGGTCATGTGGACTTCAATGTTGACTCCACTTTCAGAAAATAATAAAACTTTCAGAAAATAATAACCATCTACTATTATAAAATTGCCTGGTAAATCAATCCTGGGTGGCGGTGATCGCAACGTCCCGCAAAGGCCGCGTAGAATCCTGTGTGGAATGATTGCCAGTGGTAAGTTCGTGTTTGTACTAGTATCGTATTCCTGGACTTAGGCAGAATGATCCATGTGAGTCTCTAGATCATGCGTGTGCACGTAACTCTGGACTTATACCGGCATGGTACAAATCAAGGTTTGGAGTTTGTATTTGTACTCGTATGTCTGAACGTACACCATAATAGTTCCCACGAAAACCATAAATTTACAATAGAAACTCAAAACATTACACGTGTGTCATGCAACGAAGCAGTTTTGACATCGACCAAATCAAGTATACTTAGTAACCGCTATTAGAAAACTCAAGCTGTTTCTTAATTTACACCGACACGCGTTCATCATTTTACTGAACCTTCGCTGGTCATTGGATGTACATATATGTTCATGTATGTATGGCTTCGTATATATATTTCACGTGTTCACAGCCCAATTACGGACATCAAAAAGCCGCTTCTCTTTAGTTTATACAACTGGTAACGCGGCCATATGTATGCATCTATTTGTGACTTCCCATGTTGTTCGTCCGTAACGCGATGCCTCCGCTACACACTCTTAGCGATAATACTAATTAGTTTATGGGCAATAACAGCGGTTTCAAATTTCTTTTTCCCGCAGTTATGATTTTCATTTGAAGACTCCTCGTCTGTAGAGTTGGTGATACTCTTTAGGTGCCAATATTTAATGAGAGCCGGGGTAGCACAGTGGCTAGACAGTTTGACTGGTGACCTGTTTGTTGGTTCTGTATTCGAATCCCGATCAAGGTGACTTATTTAAAGTGATCAGGGTTCTCAGATCGACACAACCAATCACTGATACCAGGAAATGTCACACGAGGTAACCGCGACGGACGTGATATTAACCAAACTATTCATCGAGGTTTATAAAAACAAGCGGCTGATATCATTGACACAATACGCTTCAAAGCCATGTGAGAGTCCTATAATTACTTTTCACTGGCTTATATTGAATTGTTTCCGCGACAACTCAGTTCAATGATTATGTGTTTAAATCTTCCTGGAGACATGGTATTAAAAACATGGGCTACCAGGTCTGGCTCCCAAGTCGTTGTAGCCTAAAGTAGATGCAAGAACATTTTTGGGAAGTAGCCGGTGTGGTATTAACCCAATCATCCATTAATTGCCAACTTGACTATAAAGTATACGGCCGATACCATATACCCAACACGCATCAAGCCGTGTAACAGTCCTCTACTGACGTTTTACTGTCTTATATTTAATTTAAACATAGAAGCCATATCAATTTATTGCACGATTTCCTGTCTGGCATATTTTTTGAATGTCTGAAACGTCGCCTCCTACAATCAACTGTGAAGGGGATACATGAATATCTTCAGCTGAAATGTATTACTGACTTTGTATTTAGTGTTTCAGCCAAAGCATTATTCGTTTATTCACTTCATATAATATATAACTCTGCATTATGAAAATGGCGAGATGCAGCGAAATATTCCAGGCAAAAAATCGTGCAATGTCTTGTTTATGGATTTTGTGTTTAATTAAATTCACATAAAGGAATACATGGCTATATTTAATTGTTGCCGTTGCAGCGCTGTTCTGTAGTAATGTGTGTAAATCCTTCCAGGGGAGAAGTATTTAAACACAAAATGACCTGGGCTACTAGGTCAGGCTCCCAAGTCGAGGTCACTTAAATTAGACACAAGAACATTTTCTGGGAGGAAAAAGCGGCCGATGTGATGATATTCAGCACGTCACCCATCGAGGGCCGTTTGATATAACATATGAGACTAACATTATATAACTAGTACTCTTCAGCGCCTGTTAAATCGGGTCTTTACTTGAACAGATACCGAGGCACACGGGATAAAGTCTGATGCTATGAAATCGATTATCTAGCCTTTTAAACTCTTTGTAAAACTTACTTCTAGTAACTTCTAAAACTTACTTTTAGTTTGTGTTGGTATTTATGTACATGTCTGTGTACTTCAGGCTGATATTTCTGAACGTGATGTTTATATGTTCATGTTTTTATATTTGTATCTGTATAGTCTGTAAAGGCTATTTCTGTACTTGCATATTGCTAACGTGTACTTGGGTTCTAAACGTGCTTGTGTCAGACGGGCCTGCGTGCCCAATTCTTAACCCTTTGAAAATAAAGATTTTCGTTCATTCGTTTAGTTCGTTGTGTAAGTTTATAAACATATGTCTATTAGTTCTCGCTTGTATATCCACCCTTCTATGTCGCAATTTGTGTTTATTTGTCTTTATGTATTTACTGTATGTCATACTTCGTTATTTTGGTTTATGAAAATTATGTTAATTTGGTTATCGAACATCCATGAAATTCAGTTGTTACTACAATACTTTCAGTGCAGACCAAACTAGGGACGACACACACATGCACGCAAACGAGCGCGAGTACACACATTTTCTCTCTCTCTCTCTCTCTCTCTCTCTCTCTCTCTCTCTCTCTCTCTCTCTCTCTCTCTCTCTCTCTCTCTCTCTCTCTCTCTCTCTCTCTCTCTCTCTCTCCTCTCTCTCTCATACACACACCCACATATCGTCTCATTATTTTCTCAGGGAAAACAATCTTTTCTACAAAAATTTTACAAATCCATGAATTGGTACGTAGAGCGGCTGCCCGAGAGACTAGAACGCTGGGCTCTCCTTCGGGAGATCCGGGTTCGAATCCTCGGTAAGGCGTGGAGTTTTTTCTGTCCGGGGCAAAAAGAAAACTCTGACCTGCACAATTCGCGGCGACTGCACTAGCCATGCGGCCCTAATTCCACAGGCTCAAGACCCCCCCCCCCCCCCCCCTCCCCCTGTCCTACACCGCAAGGTATCACACGCAGTAAATGACAGTTGTTGGTGCTTGCACAGAAAATGACAAAAATTGTACCACAAAATCACCAACGTGGAGTTCATAGCGAAAACTAAATTAATATCAGCGAAACAAGAGGAAACGACGTTGGCCAATACAGGGCGGACACAGAGAAAACCTGAAAATAGTATTACTGGAAAGTCCTTGACCTTGACAGAGCACACAGAGAAAACCTGAAAATAGTATTACTGGTAAGTCCTTGGTCTGGAACCCACAGGGCAAACGAACTAGAGGAAGACATAAAACACCGGGAGAAGAGAATTAAAGACAGAAAAGATGAATATGGGAAGACCAAGGGCAGACCTGCATGAGACAGACAAAAAATAGTTCGACTTGTAGTAAAAAGGATCGAGGACTATGCCCTACCCCAATTCGGATAAAGGGAGAAAAAAGAAGATCACGACAAATAGTAGAACTTTGTCTTATGCTGATGACGTTTTGGTTCACCACCACGAACAAATCCGGAGAACATTGCAAGGCAGCTACAAGGTGAGTTACACAGTATTAGCAGCTAATGTGTTGAATAAGGTGCACTGGTCAATCCGTGAAGGTTCTGTGGAGATGGTTCTCTCTGTGCAGCTACATTGTCCACACACACGTACCACATCTGTCAGCTTGCATGGGGTAACAGCAGAAAGATGTAACACCTTTTCGACAGAAGCCTGCATTGTAAGAGAACCCGGAAAGGACATGTAGCGATGGCGGCGATCGTTGGTACACTCTATAACAAAGCCTTCTGTATCTGGTACACCACGCCTTTATAATGTTTGGACAACAATCACCCTCATATTAATATCCTATTTGTGGATAACTCAGTAACAGAATTATTAATCTGAGCCAGTTGATGGACTCTAATATAACTTTTCTTCTGAGGTTGAACGTGATTGGGGTAAAAGCACAATGGAACCTAAAAACCAACGAACGAACAAACCAACCAACCAACCAACGAACCCACCAACACACCATCGAACTCACTAACGAACCCACCAATGAACCCACCAAAGAACGGATGGACGAACAAACCAATGAACCCACCAAATAACGAACGAACGAACGAACGAACCAACCAACCAACCAACCAACCAACCAACCAACCATCCAACCAATCAACGAACGAAAGAACGAACGAACAAACGAACGAACGAACCAACCAACCAACCAACCAACCAACCAATCAACCAACCAACCAATCAACCAACCAACGAACCAACCAACGAATGAAGAACAAACGAAGGAACAAACGAACGAACCAACCAACCAACCAACGAACCAACTAACCAACCAACAAATCAACCAACCAACCACCAATCAATCAACGAACGAATGAACGAACGAACGAACGAACGAACGAACGAACCAACCAACCAACCAACCAACCAACCAACGAACCAACGAACGAACGAACGAACCAACCAACCAACCAACCAACCAATCAACGAATGAACGAATGAACGAACCAACCAACGAACCCACCAACACACCAACCAACCAACCAATCAACCAATGAACGAACGAACGAACGAACCAACCAATCAACGAACGAACGAACGAACGAACCAACGAACCAACGAACCAACCAACCAACCAATCAACCAACGAACCAACGAACCAACGAACGAACGAACCAACTAACTAACTAACTAACTAACTAACTAACTAACTAACTAACTAACCAACTAACCAACTAACTAATTAACTGACTGACTGACTGACTGACGGACTGACTGACGGACGGACTGACTGACTGACTGACTGACTGACTGACTGACTGACTGACTGACTGTCTGCACTGATTAATTTTGAATAACAAATGTCGGCAACCGACAGGGTTGGATTAATAACTAGACCAGAATGAGTTATTATAACAGTACAGACATAAATAAACGAGGGATGGAGTGGGGAGCCGTGTGTGAGCGCGTTCGTTTATTTGCCCCGTGCCCAGAAGGTACCCGATGTGGTCCTCTTACACTAGGTTTAGAACGAAAACGACTGGTTTACCGTGATATTACACACCCCATTGATCTCTTAGAAAAATAAGATCCAATAGCTATTTTCTGTAGACAAGGGAGACAAACTAAAGGCCCAGTGTTCGAGCCTACCCGTTGATAACGCCCACTGCAAGGTGACATCAGAAAGAATAGACCAGGCAGCATTTCACAAGATAAAGAATATTCTCTGAATTTATCTTTGCCAATCGTGTGGAAAATAATTCTTAAGAGTTATATTGAGCTACTCTTTATGTACAGAAGCCAATCATTGACAATTGGCATACATGTGGGGAATTATATTGAAGCTACGGAGATGTGATTCTATAGAAGAATAATAGATCACCGTTGGATGGATTAAAAAAAGCAAAGACGATATCTCTAGGGAAGTTATCTCACAAAAATAACTATTTACACGCTTCAGAATAAGAAGACATTTTACATTCTTAGGGCATGACGCGATACAGGTAAAGATGTATTATGTCATCACAGCGTGAAGATTGGAGGGGAGGAGAGGCAGGTGGATAACAAGAGAAAATATCATAGACAGATTGATATTATGGCATAGAAGAACATCTTATCAGAAATGAATGGCAGCACCAGGGCCGTGCGGTAGATTTTCTCAGTATGATGCGTCTTCAAAATGCCGCCCCTTTATGATGCAAGTCTTCAAAATGCAACCCCTTAATGATGCAAGTCTTCGAAATGCAGCCCTTCCTTTGCTGCTTATGCCGCTCCCTTACAGTGCCGCTGACGACCGCCTCTCTGTACCATAGAACAGCACGGTCTTGGGCAATTCACGAGACAGAGCTCTGTGGAGAGACACGATCACCAAGGCCACACGGCATCGAATTATTAGAAGAAGGAGACTGCGAACACGGTGAAAGAAACTATAACACAATTTGTAAGTAGAGCTCCTTGCCTTGGATTGAATCTGTCTAGAAGAGGAAGTAAACCTGGCACAAATGACCTAGCAGTTAGACACAACATCCCTTTACGTTTAAGAGGTGTATGACGAGATTAGGAGTAGCGACAGCGTGATGGCTAGAGGCTTGGCTGCTGGTTGGGTGGTCATAGGTTCGAATCCACACCAAGGAGAATGATACATATTGACCTGCACTCCCAGATGACCCAGGAAAATGTGGGCAACAGAAACTATCTTAGGAAGTAAAGGCGGACGAAGAGATCTACAAATCACCCACTGAGTGCTGATTGGTTAAACAAATATGGGTCAAGTAACATACGCCCCGTGAGCCTTAAGACGTGTGAGAGATTGCTGTTTTAATTTATTATAACATCTTCCTGGAACGAAGAAGAAGAAGAAGAAGAAGAAGAAGAAGAATATGGTAAACTGGTTAAACAATTCATTTACAAAGAAACATTGCAGTTATGGCGCTTTCAAGCGAAGGCAATCGTATGGGATCCATCTCCAACAGTTGCAGGATTTTGCCTCTGACCACTACGGGTACGAGGTTGACCAAGCCTTAAGAAATTTCAGGGAATTGCTTAGGAAGGTAAAGCGACTAGGGAGGGGAACTGGTCACCGACCTCATTATACTGTAGCTTTGACTAGCCAAAGGTATAACAATCCATGGGAGTACCTAGAGAAAAACATAACCACGATCTCCAGTAGTTACTGGATCACTAGACAATACCTTAAGTCAACGAACAAAGGCAATGGTTAGGCATGATAACCCCAAGGGAGCCGAAATTACTAAACACTTGCCTACCGGTCCGATTGTCTTGGGTTAGAATTTGCATTGAGGCGGGTGTTTAAGATTGACCTGGGCATCCACGACCAATCCGCCTAAAATGGGTACTAGGAAATGCCTTGAAAACTGAAGCCGGTGGGCTTTGTCCACGTCAGCCCTCGAATGCCCATTAGTCCATACAAATGTGGGTCTTGCAGAATATATCAAATACGTCTTAAAACCATATAATGGGTCTTTTACTGTGTCTTTAATTTTTTATCAATACCATAATGAAAAACATTGATACGAATCATTGGGGATATGAACATCATAATTAACAGACCGACGGAAATTGTCAGATGCATGAACGCCACATGGAAAAGACTAATAATACCACAATGAAAGAACAAAACAAAAACCAACGCATAGTATTAGGCATTGTGACATTTAAGGAACGAACCAATAAAGCTGTTATAAAAACCACACGTAAGATACCAGCGAAAACACTTAAACATATCAACACCAAAAAGCTAAGACCAAAACAATTGTTAGTTTTACGAGTAACACCACAAGCAAGAGATAAAGGACAATTGTTAGGCATAACAACATCATAAGGAAACAGATCAATGAACCTGTTTAGGCATATTAACACAATAAAAGAAAGACTAATGAAAACGGTTAGGCTTATCAGTTAAAAAAAAAAAAAAAACTAGTGAAAATACTTCGACATATGAATACCATCAGGGAAATATCAATGAAAATGGTTAGTATATAAAGACTTTGTGGAAAAAAAATATCAGTAAACATTGTTAGGCATACCGACACAATAAATACCAGGGTCGGTGTTTCAGCAGAATAGGTGCAATAAAGAGACTCGTTTCTTATGGGAAAATACTAGACAAGAGAAGTGTTGTATGGAAAAATACTAGGCAAGAGAGGTCTTTTATGGGAAAATACTAACAAAAAAGGTCATTTATGGAAAAATAATAGGCAAGACAGACATAGGAAAATACATAATCTTTACAGGGAAGGCTTATCTAGGTGGGTAAGTAAGAAAATTCTTGGTAAGAGACGAAGAAAAAGACAAGACACTTTCCAAATGGAAAGCTGAAACAGCTGAGCAACAAATGATAGCAAAACCAATCTTATCTTTTTTCAATTAACAGATGGAAGAGGTAAATGAGGAGTAATGATGGTCAATGTTGGCACCAGACTTACGTCTGAAGAAGAGGAGGAATAAAAGACACCAAGCACACTTTGATGTTGTAGTTATAACGTATCATTGATGATAGTGGTAATGATACTGTTAATGATAATGATAGTGATGATTATGTTATTGATGACTAATATTGCTTTTCCAATTAATACTAGATGATGGCAACGAAGGCCCGAAAGGTTCTCGTCTTCGCAATCAGACGAGCACAACAACAACAACAACAATACCAACAACAACAACAACAACAACAACAACAACAACAACAACAGAAGCAGCAACAACAACTACTACTGCTACTACAAGTACCACTGCCAGTAAGAAAATTCTGTTGTATTTTTGACGTTTTTAAAACGTGTTTCGCAAGACCCACATTTCTCTACTCTTTTACAACAAAAAACAACAACAACAAAACCCCAAAAACCCAACAACAACACCACTACTACTACTACTACTACTACTACTCTACTACAGCACCATAAACAACAACAACTATTACTACTACTAGTATACAACAACAACAACAGCTTCTACTACTACTACTACTACTACTACTACTACTACACTACTACTACTACTACTACTACTACTACTACTACTACTACTACTACTACTACTAACTGAAACTCGAAGAAATCCAGCTCGTAAACAGCATCATGTGTCGAAATCTGTAATTATTTGTCCACAATTAAACGTCACAGCGCCTTGAGAGTACAATGATAGAAGCCATTGTTCCAGAAAATAAGTACAGGGTTTTACCGATCTGAAGGTGAACACAGAAAACATCAGATACTCTGTGAATTAACATGCATGAGGCACAAAACACGGTAAGCAGTCGAGTACCTTTTCGGATGCCTCCATGAGAGCAATATTCTGAAAATGACATACAACCTGATGGTGATTACTATTATTATTGTAAATGTAATTGCTCAAGACAAGCATGCTTCGGGCAGTGGCAGGCTTCAATTCAACAATAGAAATAGAGAGCATCTGTTGAATGTTTTCCCCAGGATATGCTGGTGTGGTGGGAAATCAGCAGGCAGACAGATTGGCTGGGTCTGCACCGTTCGGTGAGGTATTGGCGCATGAATAAGCAGACGTGATTGGGGACCTTTGGGATTGTGTCCAGCGTGCAGAAGAATGGATGGGTTATCACGACCTGGAGAGAATGGTGCTGCAGGGAGTGACCAGAGGATCTGACCGACACTGAGAAATCCGATGAGAGGCTAGACGGACATAAAATCAGACTGCTACTGGTCTTTTTTTTTTTTTTTTAGTAAAGAGACTCTTCACTGTTTGTTGAAAATAAGAATGGAGAACGCATGGGAATGTCTGAGTGCTGTAATGTCGTTTCTTGACTCAACTCAACTCATATTAAGTTATCTTGTGTATAGATTAAAACCAGATTCCTGTATACGAATGTATATGCTACGGTGTTCGTGCACTGTACTGAGAGTCTCCTTGTGTGACCTATGGGAGGAGACTGGGACACTTATGGGTGCAATAAAAATGACCCTTTCAAAAACCAAACCAAATGAGATTGTTAAGGCCTAGGGCATGTTGGCATTTTCCCTTAATGAACCCTTTTATTCCAAGATAAATGAACGGGTCTAACTTTCTCGAGGATTTATCGTCAGTTCAATGTATAATCTGGCATATTTCGCTGCAGCGCGTCAGGCGCAAACTGCAGATACCAATAAATACAAAACTAGCAAAATATGAATCCTTAGTATGCTCCAGCGAGATGTAGAGAAGTTAAAGTTATTTGCATATCCTTTACAGGACGTGGCGGTCAACTCCAGCATTTTGGCTGTTTTTCTTTTTTATTCCTGGGCATAATTATATTTAGTCGTTTTTTAATTTCTCTTTGAACGACCGACACTCATATCATTATATGGAAACCAACGCAAGGCTGTCTGCTCCCAAATCTTGCATAGCTTTTCTTCGAACGCGGTATGCGCGATTGCGAATTGCATTCGTAAACCCTTAGCCACAGAGCCAGCTTGCAGCGAAATATAATAGAAACAAAATAATTTGTCCTAAAGATGTTTCTGTGACATGATAGGGCTTTCAGACTTTGTAGTCCTGTGTGCAGGGAGGAAGGAGTGGTCCGTCTTTCCCTCACTTAGCGAGACGACGACCGCAGGCGTTGAAGTCTCGTTCGACGGCGTTATGCACCAGGCAATGTCTTTACATTAATTAACGCATTTCTAAATCTTTTGTTAATAAGTACGTAGTCAATTTGGTTGAGTATTTTCATATCAGGGCTTTTTCATGTGTATAGTCGTCTTTTATTGTGATTAAACTATGTGTTTCCAATTATCGTATCATTAATATTTGTCCATTCTATTAGTTTCTCTTCTCTTTCATTTCTTGTACCTAAACCACAATTCCTCACCATATCCTCTATTTTTCATGTTCCTACTTTTACATTAAAATCTCTTAGCATTATTTTTATTTCTTGTGATCCAATTTGAGATACTACGAGATAGATCAGCGATTCAAAAAGTAGGCACAATGAACGTCTGCAGTTTTAATAGTAAAGAAGAAGAACGTATAGAAACAATGGAAGAGAGGACAATTGGACTGATGGGAATAGCTGACACCAGAATAAAAGGGGAAGGATGCAAGGAGATCCAACACAGTTACACATTTGTCTATTCTGGAGTGGAACAGCAAGAATGGGCAAGACACGGTGTGGGAATATTCACTGAACCACGGCTAGCAAGAGGAATACTAGAAATAAAATATATACCAGAAAGAATCGTAACAGTGAGAATAAAAGAACAAACAATTACAACATATGTACAAATATACGCACAAACAATAATGAGCAAGAATGCGAGGACTTCTACGAAGACATCTATGGCGTGCAAAATAAAATAGATAAGCAGGACAACATTATAGTTATGGGAGACTTCAATGCAAGACTAGGACACAACAGAACATGTATATAAAAACATCTTGGAGCATTTGGAGACCAACATAATGAAAGAAATTATAACGGAAGTAGACTGATAAAGCTATGCAGCCAACACGACCTCTACATAACAAACACATTCTATAAACACAAAGACTCACAAATATACACCTGGTGTAAATGGAACGATCTAGATACTAAAAGCTAAACTGATTTTATATTAACAAGAAATAACAGAAAGAGAAATATATTAGATGCAAGGGCAGTGCCCAACTTAAATATAAACACAGACCACAAAGCAGTCATTGCCACAATAGGAACCATCAGAAGAAGAAAGCAAAGACCAGGAAAATACATGCCATGCGAATCTGTAAACTTAAAACATATCAAAGACGAGGCAGTGAAGGAAAATTAAGAGAAAGAACTAACTGAAATCTTTGTAAAATTACTTATAGAAAGAAAGACAGTGGAAGAAGAATGGGAGATGTTCAAATCAAGCATTTTAAATACTGCAAAAATAACATGTGGAACTATGAAAAAAAAACGCAAAACACTGATCAAGAAAATAACAAGTTGGTGGAACGCAGAAGTAAAGAAAGCTGTAAAAGATAAAAAGGAAAAATATAAAAAGTGGTCGAAGAACAAACAGGAATGCGATTACATAGAATACAGAATATCGAGAAGACATGTGAATAGAATAGTAAAGAGAGAACAACAAAAAGACTGGAAGGAGTAAGGTGAAACCCTCAATAAAAACTACAAGGGGACAACTAGAAACGTCTACAAAAAGATAACTGCAATGAGAACCAGAGGAGAACCCTTTGACCCAACTGAAATAATTAACAGCGAAAATGGAGAACCAATAAGTGAACAAAACAAATCCTAATAAGATGGAAACAGTACTTTGAACAACTTCTAAACATCCCATCAGATGGGAATGAACTAATTAAAACAGCAAGAGAAGTAGGAACAGCATGGCTACATAGACTATTTAACCATGTTTTGGTAGAACGGCAGACACCATGAGACTGGGGAAACGCCATAATTATCCCAATTTGAAAAAACAAAGGCAGCAAAAGGCAACAAAGGCACACAATACAGAGGCATTTCACTGTTCAGTCATACTGGGAAAATATTTTGCGAAATTCTTGAGAAAAGATTATGAACTACTATAGAACACCAGCTAAGCGAAACACAACTTGGATTTAGAAAGAAAAAAAAAATAACAATGGATGCACAGATGCCATTTTTGCTTCTAGAAAACGTATAGAAAAATCAATCTAATTCAATGAAACACTCTACTTAGTATTTGTCGACCAAGAAAAGGCATTTGATAGAGCAGATAGAAACAAGCTGTGGGGAATCCTTAAACAGTATGGAGTGAGTACACATCTAACCAACCTATGTAGAAGCTTATACAACAACAGTGAATGCATAAGTAAGAGCAGCTGGAGGACACTCAGAACCCGTCACCATAAGATCCGGAGTACGACAAAGTTGTGTTCTATCCCCTCTCTTGTTCATAACATATATAGACAACATATGTAAAGAAACCAGCCAAACAGAGACCACAAGAACACCGCATGACGAGAACACGGAAGAAGAACCATCTGCAAATCTAACCATTAGAGAACTACTGTATGCGGATGACCAAGCACTAATAGCAAAATCAGAAGCTGAATTACAAGACCACATGAACAGTGTAAATGAAATGTGTAGGGAACATAATATGAAAATTAGCACAAGTAAAACAGAGGTAATGACTGTAACTAAAGAAGAAAACACAACAACGATTCACCTAAACGAACATCCCTTGAAACAAGTAAAGAATTTCAAGTACCTAGGAAGTATAATATAATGGCGAATCAGAAGACGAGATCGAACATAGGTGCAACAAGGCAAACCAACTCATTGGACAAATGGCACTAATACTAAAGAACAAACATGTACCAATAACTACTAAGGAAGCACTTTACGGGTCTTTACGTCACAATCTTCCAACCAGCCCAATGTTACCAATGCCAAACCTGGATAATGACAGAAATAGAGACAAGAAAAATCACAACATAAATGAGATTCCTGAGAAGAATACTCAATGTATCAAGAAGAGATACGACCAGAAATGAAGAAATCAGGACTAAAGTGGGGGTTGTAGCTGCACTAGATTTTATTAGAAGGCAGCAAGTCAAATGGTTTGGCCATGCTAAGTAGGTTACCAACTAACAGTATACCACAACAAGCAATGATGTACAGACCAGAGGGAAGCAGAGGAAGAGGCCGACCACGTAAATGATGGACGCAGAGAATAATAGAGTCCGTGGGAATATCGATACATGAAGCCAATTAACGTATATTATTCATACACCTTTTTCATGTGTATTTCCTCCAGAATAAATGATTGTGTGTTTGTCGATTATAATTTTGCCAGATCCCTTCCATCTCATCTCACTTCTCCCGCTGTTTATACTTCACCTCGACACCGCAAGGTAAAAGAGGAACAAGATGAGATGAGATAAGATAAGATGAGATCCAATTTGAGCTATCGCAATTTCTACTTCATCATAAAAGTGTTGTATTTCTTCATCACTACTGCTTGTTATTGGTGCATATACATGTAAAATAGTTATATCTAATGGTTTGCCTTTGATTTTGACCATTATAACTATATCTTGCCGGTCTTCCTGGTCTAGGAGTTACACGACTTTCTCCGTGATCCCGTATACTCTCGACGGTGAAAATCAGCAGTGGTTCGAATCGCGTCGGTAACTTATGGGGTATGTTAGCTGGTCGCTCAGAAAGCAATGGCAAACTACTGAGCGTAATCTTGCCAAGAAATCAACAATCAACTGAAAGATGCTGAAGTTGACAGCGATGTCCTGTAAAGGATATGCGAACCAAAAAAAAAAAAAAAAAACTATATCTGAAATACACCAGTATCCATTAATTGATTTGGCTGTTTTTTCATCAAATATTATTCCTACACCTTTTTCATGTGTGTCCCCTCCAGAATAAATTATTGTGTGTTTGTCGGTTATAATTTTGCCAGATCCCTTCCATCTCATCTCACTTATGCCTAGTATATTCATTTTCATGATTTCCATTTCTCTTAGAACATTGTTTAACTTTCCTAGCTCATTTTAATGTAATAACATTCCATGGTCCTACTCTAAATTTATTTAGGTTAGTTAGTTTTAGTTTTACCATCAGTAGCTGGATGACGGCCTGGTGTCACCTGTGGCTCATGACTGTCCCTACCGGACGAGGATGTCCTAAGACAGCCATTAACGTCCTTCACTATTTCTGAAATGTGTGTCGCCATGAAATCTTGGGAAGATAATGTGGTAGTTTCCCCTTACCTTCCACATTCACATGGTGGTCTTTTAACTCTGCCTTTGACAGCCATTTCCGACTGTCAGGACAAGTGAGTGCCCTGCTCTGCTCAGCAGCAGAGTTGTCCACTTATTCCGGTGGATACTCGGTCCCCAGAGCTGTGTTAGCCACACCGTGGTGTGTTTTCATCGTCTACCACGGGGAGGTGCAGTTGGGATTTTCCCTTCCTAAAGTTATGGTCTATGACCAAAACTCTCCACAACTTTTAGAGGACATCTTGGACATAGGCTAAATTAAAGCCGCCTGGCTAGTGCGTTCGTTGACGAACTGTGCAGGCTAGAGTTTTCTCTTTGCCCCCGACAGAAAAATAATCCAAATCTTACCAAGGTCTCCGGAAGGATAACCCGGCTTTCTAGTCCAGCCGATCTTCATCATTCTCATCTATCCCTCTAAAATGCAATAGTACACACATTGCTGTGTGTGTGTTGAATGTTAATGCCTTTACTTTGTGCTCTTTCAATTCTAGTCTATTATTGTGATTTGTTTTGCTACACAAGGAATCTGCGTGGATAAGACCAGCTATTGTGCATTCTTGGTACAATGGAGAAACTGCAACACACTCTCAATGATGGACAAGTGCCAGAAGACTTGCAACCTCTGTTGTAAGTAAACTATTGTGCTCTCCACTTTTTGTAAGTAATTGATTGCTCAGGATCTGTTTTAAGTAAGTGATTGCTATGGACTTGTATGTAATTGTATGCTCTGAAAATATAATTCTTTGGTCTCTACTTCATGCATGTAATTGCTTACCCTGAACTTGAAAGCAATTGTGCGTGCTCTGAATGTGTGTGTAATTGCTTGTTCTGAATTTGTTGTAAGCAATTGTGTGTGCTCTTAACTTGTAACTAATTTCTCGCTCTGAACTTTTAAGTAGCTGTTTGGTTTTGACTTAATGTATGTAATTGTTTGCCCTGAACTTGTAAGTAATTGTTTGTGCTGAACTAAATGTAAGTAATTGCTTCCTCTGAGCTTAATGTAAGTAATTGATTGGCTCTGAACTTAATGTAAGTAATTGTTCGCTCAATGTAAGTAATTGATTGGCTCTGAACTTAATGTAAGTAATTGTTCGCTCAGAGCTTAATGTAAGTAATTGTTTGCTTTGAACTTTATGTAAGTAATTGTTTGCGCTGAATTTATTGTAAGCAATTGTGTGCTTTGAACTTGTAAGTAAATGTTTTCTAACACTTGATATTATTCATTTTTTGTTTGTTCTGAACGTGTTGTAAGTAAATGCTCGCAAACGACTTGTTTCATTGTTTGTTCTGAACTTCTGGTAAATAATTGTTTGTTCTGGACTCGTTGCCGGCCACATAAGTACCATTACGCAGTTCTTTCTGGTAATACACACACATGTTAATAATATTTGTCGACAGACAAGATAAACGAAATCTGAGAACTGACAGTTGGTGGTGTTGCAGAAACATGTATCAAAACAATAAGGACACGTCGCAAATGTAACAGAGTTAGGAATAGGAAGAAGGGGCAACGAGGTGTGCATAGTCAATAGGGAAGTTAGGCACGGTCAAGCACCATAATATGGGGTAGTTAGGCTGGGTCGTTCTATGACGAGGATCTTAGAAACAAGGTCAGTTGTGAATGACCCATCCTCCGATATGGTCGTATGATTTAGCTGGGCAACATCTGGCTTGATTGATGGTTTGTTATAACTATCTACGTTGATTCTGAATAAAGTAATATGAAGAAAGAACCGTCTTGGAGTTATTGCCAGTTCACCGTTACTTCGCTGTATTGTTACACATGGCACTTATGGGGCACTATTAAAAAAAAGAGGCTGAAAAGAGAAATTGGTTCCATACGAGAAAATAACAGGCAGAGAGTTAAAGGAAATCAGAGGATGATGTGTATGAAGAGTTTAATATCTGGGCAAGATGATAACTCATTAACCTCTCAGATAACACAGAGAATTGGAGAGTCATGATCTCTCATGTCTGCAGCAGAGCAGAAACCTAAAGAAGAAGATGAAAATGAAGAAGAAGAAGAAGAAGAAGAAGAAGAAGAAGAAGAAGAAGAAGAAGAAGAAGAAGAAGAAGAAGAAGAAGAAGAAGAAGAAGAAGAAGAAAAAGAAGAAGAAGAAGCGTAAAGAAATAATATGGGGAGCATCGACTATGGGTCTACTTTTTATAATTGGAGGTCGTTATAGTTTCTTGGCTATTTAAAAAAAGATGGGAACGATTAGTAGTGTGATTCTTCGCTGGCTGTTGAACGAGGCTATGGAGAGCATATGGGAATGTCCCGAGTGCAGTGTCGGTTCTTAGCTCAACTCAACTCAACTCAACTCATCTCAAAAGGAGTACGAGACGATTTGCTTTTTATAAATGTGCGTCGAGTATACTTTGCGCTTGTAAAAGATGGTATGCACTCGAAAAAGTTGCGAAGGATTCGTACTGAATATGTATTTCATGTGTCATTTCAGAAATGCCAGTGTTCAAGAAGGCCACTCTGACTGGTCCTCTTCACCTGTCTAGTAGGATGTTACAATAAGAGTCGACATAGTACAACATTTTTGGGGTGGGTGGTTGTTATACTAGTTTATTGAATTGATGCTCTAAAATGCAGACACTAAAGACATGTCACACACACTTCCCATAAAGAAAGAAATATTTCACTCAACAGTGTATAGTAACAATACGTTAGAGTGACAGCCTCATGACTGATCTTCTGTCCTTTATCCTACATTGGGATAGAGGCCCCTAACCAACCCAAGCCAAACCGTTCTTTCTTTTGCTATCTCCTGCACACCCCCCCCCCCCCCCAATGTCCTCTCAATATTATACACCTATGTTTGTAATTCTTTTCTCCAAGTGTTTTTAGGTCTTCCACTGTTTCGTTTGCTTTGTGGATTCCCGATAAAAGAATGTCTAATTATACTGTCCTCAAGTTTTCTCAGTGTGTGTCCGTTCTAGCGCCAGCGGCTTTTCTTCAACCCTTGGTTCACATGCATTTGTTTAGTTATCTCCATGAACGCCATATTGGTGATTCTGTCATACCATTTTACCTCCCACTGCACAGGCACCAATTATTGAATGTTTACAGTTTATTCGCAGTACTTTTAAGTTGTTCTCAGTATTTCAGACCCATACAGTAATACCAATTTTACAGTAAAGTTAAAAATTGAAAATGTTTTACTATTTAACGACCTTTGACTTCCACACATTTCCTAGTGACATGAAATCTCCCCTTGCCTTTTCTATTTTGATTTTAGAATGGCTATCTGTTCCCCCATGTTTGTTCACATTGCTTCCCAGATAAGTGTATGATTCTGCCTCTTGAAGTGATGTTTCATCAAGGGAGATCGGATGTTTATTTGCTTGGTTTAATCTCAATATCTCTGTTTTAACCCTATGAATGTTAAGACCTAACTAAAATTTACAATTACAACGAGCAAGTTACACCCCCTCAACCTCCCACACACACAAAAAAACAACAAACAAACAACAACAACAACAACAACAACAACAACAACAACAACAACGACGACGACGACGACGACGACGACAACGAACAACAACAACAAAACTGCAAACTGATGTAAAGGATTCTACGCCAAATAAAAACTGTTTGTACTTAAATTATACACCATTTCTAAGGCTAGAAACTTCATGGTTTATCGTAAATTATTTACGAATTAATCAAGCTAGTAATATATTTTAAATTAAATTAAACACGATTCCGTAGATAAGAAACTGGTGGATATAACATAAATTATACATTTTTATAATACTAGAAACTGGTTGTTTTAACATACATTATAAACTATTCCTAAAACATAGAAATTGGATATTTTAATAGGGTTGCCAGATGAGCAGGTTTTCCAGGATAGTCCGGACATTTTTAATTAAATAATTTGCTGTTCCAAAAATACTTTAGGAACGTCCATTTGTCTCGTTTTCTCCTTGTCAAATAGACAACTTTAATCAGATCAAACTGTTTCTAGATTTATTTTGGTGAAACTATTCAACCTTTGACTGAGATTAAGAGCAGAATTTGTCAAGCACAGGCTGCATTTTAGAAAATAAAAATATCTTACACAATAAGTCATTATCACTGAATGTCAGAAACAAAATACTAATATATATATATATATATATATATATATATATATATATATATATATATATATATATATATATATATATATATATATATATGTGTGTGTGTGTGTGTGTGTGTGTGTGTGTTCGAAACACAGCTCCGGACGATTTGGCAGCAGACCGCACTGCGTTGGTTGTTTATGAAATGGTATTGGTGCCTGTCGTTTAGAAAACAATGGCACACTACACATATATGTATTATAACCTGATTTGGTGGAGCTTATAGTGTCAGGGTGTGGTTAAGGGACCGTTGATGCGAATAACTTGGACTGCCATAGTAACTTGTTAGTTAGTTAGTTAGTTAGTCGCGGTTCCAACTTCCATTATGCCCCGTTCATGTACTAGTGAATTTCACACGAAATGTTCCTCACTGCCCCATGTGAAAAGTGGAATAGACAGGAGTCTCGAAAAGCCAACAGCCTGCGCAGGTACACTGTGCATAACGCCGCCGTCAGAATGCCAACACAAAAGTCCTCCACGGAAAATACAGTTCATCGTCGATGGAAGCGGCAGTCACTAGAAAACCAGCAACCACACAATACTGCATTAAAAGTCGAGAGGATCGACTTCATTACCCCGGGATTTATCCCTTATTGCTCGGTCCCTTCGGTAGCACGGCCCACTGAAAGCATCGCACAAAGCACGAACACCGTAACTCCAGCGACGGCTACCAGGAGTCTCCGAGAAATATACACTCGTGAACCGAAAAGGCAATCCAGTCAATTCCAAGCGACAGGCTGACCGCCATCGTTGCGAACATACATGGAACTGCCATAGTAACTAACAAGGGTTGCATGGAAGAGGCTAATAAAGTAGAACATTATATACAACTGTCTGCTCCGCGGCGAACGCGTTACGGAGACAGTTCGTGATCTCGCATACCCGTGTTCGAAACACAGCTCCGGACAATTTGGCAGCAGACCGCACTGCGTTGGTTTTTTACGAAATGGTATTGGTGCCGGTCGTTTAGAAAGCAATGGCAAATTACACAACGTAAACTTGCCAAGAGATCACACCAGCAAAAAATGTGGTGTTGACTGCGTCGTCGTGTAAAGGATATGAAACTAACTTTAAAAAGACAACATACAGCTATAAGAAAGAGACAAACAACGTTCTTTGATTATAACATGAGAAGAGAGGAATTGGAAAACAATGACGACTGGAGAGATTAGTGAGGGAAGAGGCAGAAGTAGACAGAGAGAAATGATGCTGGATGGACTGGAAGAAAAAGCAAGCGGCTGCAGCAGGATATAACAATATGAAATGGAAACAAATAGGTATATTTAGCTCCTGCGAGAAGAAACGTACTAAACACAAACACGTTGCACATACCTTACAAGGAGATCCATCGTATCCCGAAATACAGGTGAAAATCCAAACATCCAAAATCAGAAGCAATAAATATATAAAATGAATAATAAAATAAAATACACACAAATGCGTACAAAACGACACACAGGACGGCCGACGTTTCGATTCTCAGAATCTTTGTCAAGGACAGGACAACACAGATAGATAAAACAACGAAATACCGAAAACAAAGAAAAAAAAACACAACTACTCTGTTCCCATGTGGGACAGAAAAAAAGGGATGGACTGAAAGTGAAACCATGGCATGGGGAATTATCATCAGCAGAGTCGATTTAAAACATCAAGGATCGAGATATAGGGAGAGACATGAACGACTACGCCAGCTGGCAAGGCACATGATTATGATGATGATGATGATGATGATGATGATGATGATGATGATGATGATGATGATGAGTGACAATACAGATTTGTATAACACTTTTATTCTAAGAGAAACGTCCTGCTTTCTCAGTTACAAGAAATGGCAACCCTATGTTTTAACATAAATTATAAAAGTGTTCTCAAGGCATACATTTTATATTTTCACTTAAATTGCACACTATTCTTTAGGCAGGAAACTGGTTGTTCAACATACACATACACAATATTTAAGAATCACATAAATTATACAGGACTTCCCAGAGCTGAAACTAGTTTCCCAATAAATTATACAAGATTTCTCTGACTAGAAAGTATATGTTTTCACATAAATTAGACATGATTTCCAAGACTAGAAACTGGGTGTTTTAACATAAAATATATATGATTTCTCAAGCCAGATACTAGATGTTATCTCTCAAATTATACACGATTCTTAATTAAGAGACTGGTTGTTTTAAAATAAATAATACTCGATTACTTAGACAAGAAACTGGTTTTTTATCATAAATATACACCATTGTCAAACACCGAAACTACGTGTGTTAACAAAAATTATACATGATTTCTCAGAACCCAAACAAACGTTCCTATTAATTACTTATGATGTTTGTGACTAGATAGTATATGATTTCGCATACATTGTACGTGATGTCTAAGAATTGAAACTAAAAGTGTTCACACAAAATAATTAGTACTTATAGTAACTGGAACTATGTTTCATTTAAATAACACACGGGTGTATAAGACTACAAAATATAATTTTCTTTTAGGATATTCCTGGATTGATTACACACAATTAACAAAACAGGTACCGGTTATTAATTATGACGGATATGTATAAATAACGATATTCTTTGTTTTGGTTCTGGTCTTTCTTAGGGAGTAACTAATATTAATATAATTTGTTTACGACTTTTCATATGTAAAAGTTATGCTGGATTATTTAGTCACAAAAGAACAACTAAATATAGTTATGTTTTGAGGGATCTCCCACTCTCGTATTCAGTGATCATTCGTGATTTCTTTATAGTTCTTGGCACCTGAAGAAAAGTGTAGGAGATCTCTCGAAATGTTGGTGTATTTAATTGTTCTTTAAGTGACTGTTTAGGACAGCATCGTCGTTACGGATGATATTAATGTAATTTGCTTGATGTTTTACGATGCTTAATAAACAGTTGACTGTTTTCTCTGTCCTTACTGGCAAATTAAAGATTCTGTTATATGTGCTTGTTATATTTGTTTTATTTTTGACACGTGTATGGCAGCAAGGTATTTAGGATACCCGTTAAATCTATGTTATCAAAAGGCATTAAGTGTAGTAGCATCGTGGTGCTGGTCGATGTCTGTCTCCTATTTCAGGAACAAGTGTACTTCGACGCATGACCAACTAGACACTCCAAGAAAAGTGTCTTCATTAGTCAGGTCTATCATACATGTTTAATTTTTTAAATAATCATACATATGAACATACAACTATGGAATACGGACAAAATTCGTATTAAACCATTGAGATAGCACCATAGGTGTCATAATTTTATATTAAACCAACATAGGTCAAATAACAGGCATAAGCAAATAACAGGCACACAAACACATCGACCGTAATGTGGTGTCCCGTATATTCACAAACATTTAAAGAAGAGAAAGTACACTGGTCCTGCAGCGAGACGCCGTCGTCATTTGGACGTGACAGGTTCGAATCCCGGTCGGTAACTATGGCTTTCCAATTTTATGTCGTCTAGTGCGTCCTCTAATCTATACTTCCTTCTTCTCCTTCTATGAGCTCCAAAACAATACTATGTGTGGTTATTTGTGAACTGTTTTAGTGGCCTCAAAGTTTTCACCAATTTATTTCCTGTGTAAGTGTACTAAATTTGACCGGCTAATCATTTCTCTTCTTTAAATGTTTGTGAATATACTGGACAACGCTTTACGGTCCGATGTGTTTGTGTGCTTGTTATTTGACCTATGCTGGTTTAATATAAAATCATGAGATCTATGGTGATATCTCAATGGTTTGATACGAATTCTATCCGTATTCCATAGTTGTAGGTTCATGTGTATGGTAGACATGACTAATGAAGACACTTTTATTTTGGAGTGTCTAGTTGGTCATGCATCGAAGTACACTTGTTCCTGCAGCCAGGCGCCGTGGTCATTTGGAGATGACAGGTTCGAATCCCGGTCGGTAACTATGGCTTTCAAATTTTATGTTGTCTAGTGCGTCCTCTGCCGGTCTCTCTGGCCGAGGGGTTATAACACTTTCTCCGTAATCCCGTTTATCACGCAGAGTCTCGTAGCGGGCGAGAACTGGGAGCGGTTCGACCCCCTCTGTTGACTTGCGGGATAACTGAGCCGGCCGCTCAGAAAGCAATGGCAAACTACTGAGCGTAATCGTGCCAAGAAATCAACAGACAGCTGAAAGATGCTGTTGTTGACAGCGATGTCCTGTAAAGGATATGCGAATTAAAAAAAAGTGCGTCCTCTAATCAATACTGCCTTCTTCTCCTTCTATGAGCGCCAAAACAATCATGTGTGTGTTTATTTGTGAACCACATTGTTTGAAACGAGCAGATGGAGGTAACCGGACATATCTGTTAATATACCAGTACTTCTAAATTGCTTCCCTTGAAGCAATGAAAAAATGCAACCTTTAGACTAATTGTTAAGGCAGAATAGACTGGGCACAAAGCCTTCGTCGGCAACTGGTCTAGGATCGAATATCTGATAAGTAGTTGGAATTGCTGATCTGGCAGCTTATGCAGGTTGTCTTGTTCAAGACGTATTGGTGTTATCTTTACTCTGGAGTAAACTAGGCAGGCCCAGAGAGCAATCATACTGCATGCGCAGCACGTTGACTCTATTTTCCAGAGAGACACGTACACGCGGCGTGGTTTATTTTCTGGCATCACCAGTATTTCCTTTACTGCACGTCGTGGACGTTGGAACAGAGATGCCATTTAGTAGGACTTTCGTTCGGCGGACACTTGAACCTGTTATCTAATAGGAATTGAATTGTGTGTGTGCGCGCGCGCTATGGATAGGTATAACTCCATCCCTTGTCCCCGACATGGGCTGTCGTTATTATGCCTTTTTAAAAACACATTATGACAGACTATCGCCTGCCATGTCGGCAAGGTGCCATTACGTTCTAGACATCTGTATTGAAAATAGTAGCAATGACCATACTGGTAGATGACCGTGGAAATTGTCTCTATAAGGAGATCCGCTGCCTACTGTCACGAACTTGACCCCATAACCAACAACTAACTGTCCACTGCTCTTAAGATAAATATGCCAACGTCTCGCATCGTTTCGCGTCATCCTCTGTAATAGGGTAAATGGATGCTCCGTCTTGCCCAAGGATGTGCAGAGAGAAGGAGGTGCCATACTTATTTGATAGACAACACCCTCTACTTAGCCAAAACCAAGGAAATAGACACGCTAGCCAAGCAATTTTCTATTTGGCAGCCGCTGGCATTTCCACGTTCAAGCCTGGGTGGATGTATTTGCTCGCGCTGCGATGTTGCACATAAAGGACATTCAGTGTCCTTTATCCAGAGAGATAAACAAACAAACAAACAAACAAACTTTATTTTCGAAGGGTAACAAATTGGGCACGCAGGCCCGTCTTACATTCGGCCCTTCCAATCACTCATCTTTCGTTCATCAGTGCATGGTACATTCACATAGGACAAAAAACATTGTCAAATGAATGTTGTAAGCATAAACAATGCATGTTACCATGTTATGAGACAAATCCCCCACCCACCCACCAATCTATACATCCGCGTTTCCCCCACACACACATCCACCGCCCAACCACACACATACTCACAGGCACATACATGACCCCATCCATCCACGCATCCCCCAACCAACACATCCAAAACACCCCCCCCCCTCCACATACATCATCTCCCTACCCACACACACACACATCTCCCACCCACCACACATCCCCCACCCACCCACACACCCAGGCTCACATGCATGCAACCACCCATCCATACCCACCCACAGGCACACATCCTCCACCCATCCCATAACCTACCAACACTCACCCACCCACATATCCTCCACCACCCACCCACACACCCCCAAACACTCTGCCATGGACACGCAGCGTGGTTTCTTTTGTGGCATCACCAGTATTTCCTTTACTGTACGTGGTGGACGTTGGAACAGAGATGCCATTTAGTAGGACTTTCGTTTGGTGGAGACATGAACCTGTTATCAAGCAGGAATTGAATTTTACGAACATTAAAATCACTTTATCAGATTAGTATCATACGCGTATATATAATTTACCCATTATTTGTGTGTGTGTGTGTGTGTGTGTGTGCGCGCGTGTGTGCGTGCGTGCGTGTGTGTATGTGTGTGTGTTGAGTGTCAGAAGCGTTTATGATCCCTGAATCTCTAGCGGCCACCAACTTCGAGATCCCTGCCAGTTTACTGAAGGCCATTTAACCGTGGTGTATGACGAGGACGTATGGCAGAGGTCTTGCATGGGGCTCCGAAAAACCAGCACAGAGCTCGCTGGCACCCGAGCTGTGGTACAGGGCATTCCTTTATACACACCACAACGCCCTTAACTTTCCCCTATGCATGTTACCGACGTCACCACACCACCAACGGCTCAGTTTATGCGATAATCAAATACATGATTAATTAATTTGAAGTAATAAGTAACAACTATAATTTTAGTGACTGGTAAAGACCTTAGACACTTCATTGTTTAGTCAATGAATGAATCACCATAACACAAGAAGTAGGCCGTAAGCTTTACTAGAACACGATCCCAAGTAACAAAATGGACTTTGCGGCTAAAGCCTTCGTCAGCATACAAACAACAAACACACTTCGATAAAACTACACAAAAAATATTTCGTGAATATATAAGTTCAGTAATTTGTCATTAGGTTTCTAAGCTATACCATCGAAATCAATGTTGCGGTCTAAGCCTTCGGCAGTACACAAAACAGCAAAGACACTCCGAGAAAACTACACTAAAAGCATTTCGTGAATATATTCATTCAGTAACATGTTCTTCGAAGAACCCCCTCCCATAACAACCTTCCGGAAAACATCTTGATCATAAGCAAGATGTCCCGCGCCCGATACACCCATCTGGAGATCATCCACCACATCCTGAACCAATCTTCTCTTTGGCCTTCCTCTTCCTCTGTTCCCAGCTATATACCCCTCCATTATTCATGAATATATACGTTGAGTAATTTGCCATTGTTTTACAATCTATACCATCGAAATCGAAATCAACGCAAAGAAATTTGCGTCTTTGGAAAATTTTGAACCCTTGACTCGGGATGGCGGGGAATTGTGAAACTGCTTTCAGTTTTAGTTTAGTTTAGTTTAGTCGACGGATCAACATCACGGCACAAGGGTGTAACCCATAAGTGCTCCGTTCTACTCCTAACTCAAGCCTGGGCCTGGAGAATCTCAGCCCAGTGCACGAACTCCGTAGCACCGGTGAGGATCCTAAAATACTTTTGGTAGATTTTTAACTAACAATTTTGCCCGGGTAGCGCCGTTAGGCTACTCTTTTTCGATTTCCAACTGTCAAGGAATATTTTACGTGCGCAACGATACACACGGGCATCCGATCTCGCTACCCAGAGACCAGGGGAAATTTTGTTACTAGAAGTCCACATGAAAAATTCCCGGTCCTCACCGGGTTTGAACCCGAGACCTCCAGCACTCGAGGCGGACACCATACCTCAGCCCTCTTTTCACTAACCCCCCATGCCACAGCCGCTAACAATTCACTTGTGTGAAAGAAACATAAAAGTTTGCTGACAGAGCCACATTCGCCATGAACTCTGCTGAACACAGTTTTAAGATAATACGATTAGCTAGCACATCAATGTCGGCCATGTGTTTTCAAACATCGGTACGGTTCCACATCAAATTTGTCACCAACATATTCCACCCGCCTCTAGAGTATGTAAATATTTCCCCGTCTGTGAATTAATTAACATCAAGCTTGTATTCTTTGGTTAGGTGTTATTAAAATGCTACATCATTGGGTTCTGGTCTCCGGGTGAGTCCACTAGTGCTCACTCATATAAAACTTCAAAACAATATATTCTCTTCCTTCAAGAGTTGAATATTGAAGAAGGATGGCTATTAAAGACGATAAAACAAAGACAATTGAAATATTTCGGTCACTTGAAACGTCACGAAAGTTTGGAGAGAACAATAATGGAAGGGTATATGTCTGGGAAGAGAGGAAGAGGAAGGCCAAAGAGAAGATGGGTGCAGGATGTGGCGGATGATCTCCAGATGGGTGTATCAGACGCGGGACATCTTGCTTATGGTCGAGAGGTTTTCCGGAAGGTTGTTATGGGAGCGAGGTTCTGCAAAGGACATGATACTGAATGAATGAATGAGTGTATCTAAACACAGACGCCTCTGTATCCAAACTCACTCATTTACACCAGGCTATGTTCAGAGTGGATTGGTTGAATGGTTGATTGATGATCCATAAAATGAGTGATCGAATGGTTATCTACCTGACCATAGTACTCAGGACACTACATACGTGATCCTTCTCCCTCGACAGATCAGGAAGTGTAGGAATATTGCTTGTTACCGTATAACATTGTCCACAAACAACAATACTTTTCAGCCAAACAATCACTATCAACAATGAAGACATTGCAAATTTCAAACTTTGAATATCTTGATTCTATGGAAAAGCAATGTGGACTGTTGAAAAGAAGTCATAGGTAGACTGACCATTAATACAGAGGTGAAACAGTATTAATTACCTATGGCACAAAACTATCCAACAAATTGAAGTAACATTCATGTGTGCATGCATCTTTTCAGTGGTAACATACGAATGTTGGTCGTGGATAATTTCGCAATCACTGCAAAATAAAAACCAGGACTGATTACATTTAAATGTTACCGAAACATTCTTAGAGTATCGTGAACCCAGAAAAAAAAGAGTAAAACCCCGATTTTTGTTGCCTTCGGTTATCGTCGGTTTCGGCTTTCGTCGATTTTTTCCCCGCGAAAAATTTATCTCGGTTTTCGTCGATTGCCTCGGATTTCGTCGGCCTGCCAACATGACTTCGCTGCTAAATTTGCGAGAACAGAGATCCACGCGTTCTTCTGCTCAGTTTGGCGTAGTTTTTCGCTTTGTGAGCATAACTTGCCAATAATAAAATATGAAAACTGCATTAAGATTGCTGAAATCGGCGACATTACGGGAGGTCGCCATGCACGATAAGTTCTATAGTGTCGAAAAAGGAAGAAATAAAGGAGTCTAATGTAGCGAAAGGCATGACTGTACTAACGAAACAGAGATCGCAAACAATTGAAAATGTCGAACAGTTATTATTAATATGGAGATGGAGATACAGTTTCGGAGGCAATGATATGTGCAAAGGCCAGATTGGTGTATGCTGATCTCATTAAGAAAATGTTTGGGACGAGTGCTAGTGTACTTAGTGATTTAAGGCCAGCAGAGGATGATTTGAAAAATTCAAGAGGCGCACTGGCATACACAGTGTTACTAGGCACGGCGAAGGTGCGAGTTCGGACAAGTCTTGGGCTGACAAATAGTATTAAAATGTATATTTATTCTCTATAAAATGTGTTTTTGGTATGTATTTCGAAGTTTCTAGAACAAATTAATTGAATTTACATTGATCTTTATGCAAATAATTGCCTTGATTTTGGTCGGTTTCGGATTTTGCCGATTGTTTTAGGAAAGATTATCAACGAAAACCGAGGTGTTAATGTACTGAAATTCAACATGATGTGAACATCGAAGAAAACTGACTTAAAAACAAAATCATGTCTCGGTAGCTGAAATACTGTAGCCATATTACACGTCACAGTGATTTGAAAACATCAGCGGTGAAAGACATGGTACCTGGAAGAAGAGGCTGTGGTGAACTAGTACGGAGATGGACACATGGCACCTGGAAGAAGAGGTAGTGGTGAACCAGCACGGAGATGGACACATGGCACCTGGAAGCAGAAGTAAGGGCGAATCAGCACGGAGATTGACATTTTTCAACTAAAGGGAACTTGGACATAAACATAATGTGGTAGGGGAACAGGCAAAGCTTTCAGAATCTGTCGTAGGTCGTGATGGGAATGACGGTGTGGAAAGTACCCACTGCATGATGTTGAGCCAGCGACAACTTGCGGCGCGTATGTTTAGTTATGTGTCCTTTCTCATGTTCCCCATAACAGGTGTCCTTCGCCCTAGGGAATCGACGCTGTTATTAATTTAGACTCAATGCATAATTTGGTCAGTAGATACATATACGGACTTGAAGGAGTGCACTGTCTATATAATTTATATATACACATCCCATAGTCTAGTTCTGGATAACGCATACCAAAGCTTGCTTGTGACTCATTGTGTTTGGCTGATGGTACATAAAAGTATGCTTGTGATTCACCGTGTCTAACCAGTTGAACGTCAAAGTGTGCATGTGATTCATCATGAATAGTTGATCAGAGATCTAAATAAACTTGTGGTTCATCATATCTAGTTGATCAGGGGTCTAAATAAACTTGTGATTCATCATGAATAGTTGATCAGAGATCTAAATAAACTTGTGATTCATCATATCTAGTTGATCAGAGATCTAAATAAACTTGTGATTCATCATATCTAGTTGATCAGAGATCTAAATAAACTTGTGATTCATCATATCTAGTTGATCAGGGATCTAAATAAACTTGTTATTCATCATATCTAGTTGATCAGGGATCTAAATAAACTTGTGATTCATCATATCTAGTTGATCAGGGATCTAAATAAACTTGTGATTCATCATATTTAGTTGATCAGGGATCTAAATAAACTTGTGATTCATCATATTTAGTTGATCAGGGATCTAAATAAACTTGTGATTCATCATATCTAGTTGATCAGGGATCTAAATAAACTTGTGATTCATCATATCTAGTTGATCAGGGGTCTAAATAAACTTGTGATTCATCATATCTAGTTGATCAGGGGTCTAAATAAACTTGTGATTCATCACATCTAGTTGATCAGGGGTCTAAATGAACTTGTGATTCATCATATCTAGTTGATCAGGGGTCTAAATAAACTTGTGATTCATCATATCTAGTTGATCAGGGGTCTAAATAAACTTGTGATTCATCATATCTAGTTGATCAGGGGTCTAAATAAACTTGTGATTCATGATGTCTAGCCGGTTCCGGAACAAAGTATGCTTGTGATTCATTGTGCGTAGTCCGAATGCCACACGCGGAACTGAAACCTAATGAAGCATAATGTGACCTTTGCTCTTGGTGGACCTAGGAGTCTGAGTTTTGTTTTTCGTGAATTGCTTTCGTCATCTGAAAGTGAACGGTTCAAATCACTTTCAGCTTTTAATTTTTTCTGCAGCCTAGTGTATTATTTTAGTTTTGCTAATTTTCTTTCTTGTCTTGTACATTTTCTGTTTATTGTTTTCCATTATTTTCTATGAGTGCCAATTAGTCAAAACAGTCACATGCCATGCCGATAAGTGTGGTTGAACATTGTTTGTCCTCTTATAAAATAATCATAGTTTCAGATATGGTCTGTGTTTTGTTCCCTGTTGTACCATTTGGCCAAGCACCCAGGCATTAATTACCAAAAAAAACAAACATGTAGAGGAACCTCTGAAAACCGATGATTGATCCCAATCAGTCCATATGTGCTGAGATAAATCATGATCTAGTTACATCCTATTACTGCTCTACCTAGATGTGAAGCTCCAGAGCCACATCCCAAGACTGGGCAGTAACAAAACTTGATTAATAGTAAAGTGACATGCTGAATAAATTCATTCCAGTCTGTGGACAGAATAACGTGACATATTTAGTGAATGCCGAATTTTCTTCATTTATAAGTTAACGAAGTTCAACACTTTGTTAAGCATTTATTAAAAGTCACGTTTAGAATAAAATGCACAAACATGTTTAATAAGTAAAAGTTAATAAGAAATTTAAGAACTGATGTTTTGAGACAGATAGTGGGATCAACACCTTGTGCCACACATATTGAAAGGTAGAATATCAAATGGTTCGGCCATCTAGTTAGAATGATAAAATATGAACACTGCATTAAGATTGCTGAAATCGGCGACATTACGGGAGGTCGCCATGCACGATAAGTTCTATAGTGTCGAAAAAGGAAGAAATAAAGGAGTCTAATGTAGCGAAAGGCATGACTGTACTAACGAAACAGAGATCGCAAACAATTGAAAATGTCGAACAGTTATTATTAATATGGAGATGGAGATACAGTTTCGGAGGCAATGATATGTGCAAAGGCCAGATTGGTGTATGCTGATCTCATTAAGAAAATGTTTGGGACGAGTGCTAGTGTACTTAGTGATTTAAGGCCAGCAGAGGATGATTTGAAAAATTCAAGAGGCGCACTGGCATACACAGTGTTACTAGGCACGGCGAAGGTGCGAGTTCGGACAAGTCTTGGGCTGACAAATAGTATTAAAATGTATATTTATTCTCTATAAAATGTGTTTTTGGTATGTATTTCGAAGTTTCTAGAACAAATTAATTGAATTTACATTGATCTTTATGCAAATAATTGCCTCGATTTTGGTCGGTTTCGGATTTTGCCGATTGTTTTAGGAAAGATTATCAACGAAAACCGAGGTGTTAATGTACTGAAATTCAACATGATGTGAACATCGAAGAAAACTGACTTAAAAACAAAATCATGTCTCGGTAGCTGAAATACTGTAGCCATATTACACGTCACAGTGATTTGAAAACATCAGCGGTGAAAGACATGGTACCTGGAAGAAGAGGCTGTGGTGAACTAGTACGGAGATGGACACATGGCACCTGGAAGAAGAGGTAGTGGTGAACCAGCACGGAGATGGACACATGGCACCTGGAAGAAGAGGTAAGTGCGAATCAGCACGGAGATTGACATTTTTCAACTAAAGGGAACTTGGACATAAACATAATGTGGTAGGGGAACAGGCAAAGCTTTCAGAATCTGTCGTAGGTCGTGATGGGAATGACGGTGTGGAAAGTACCCACTGCATGATGTTGAGCCAGCGACAACTTGCGGCGCGTATGTTTAGTTATGTGTCCTTTCTCATGTTCCCCATAACAGGTGTCCTTCGCCCTAGGGAATCGACGCTGTTATTAATTTAGACTCGATGCATAATTTGGTCAGTAGATACATATACGGACTTGAAGGAGTGCACTGTCTATATAATTTATATATACACATCCCATAGTCTAGTTCTGGATAACGCATACCAAAGCTTGCTTGTGACTCATTGTGTTTGGCTGATGGTACATAAAAGTATGCTTGTGATTCACCGTGTCTAACCAGTTGAACGTCAAAGTGTGCATGTGATTCATCATGAATAGTTGATCAGAGATCTAAATAAACTTGTGGTTCATCATATCTAGTTGATCAGGGGTCTAAATAAACTTGTGATTCATCATGAATAGTTGATCAGAGATCTAAATAAACTTGTGATTCATCATATCTAGTTGATCAGAGATCTAAATAAACTTGTGATTCATCATATCTAGTTGATCAGGGATCTAAATAAACTTGTGATTCATCATATCTAGTTGATCAGGGATCTAAATAAACTTGTGATTCATCATATCTAGTTGATCAGGGATCTAAATAAACTTGTGATTCATCATATCTAGTTGATCAGGGATCTAAATAAACTTGTGATTCATCATATTTAGTTGATCAGGGATCTAAATAAACTTGTTATTCATCATATCTAGTTGATCAGGGATCTAAATAAACTTGTGATTCATCATATCTAGTTGATCAGGGGTCTAAATAAACTTGTGATTCATCATATCTAGTTGATCAGGGGTCTAAATAAACTTGTGATTCATCACATCTAGTTGATCAGGGGTCTAAATGAACTTGTGATTCATCATATCTAGTTGATCAGGG
>JACEFZ010024088.1:0-25439 GCA_014155875.1 Cepaea nemoralis | reverse complement strand
AGCCATAGTGCCTCTGTAGATGCTTCTGATGCCTCCTTCCTTGTACAGCTGCTTGACACAGTCCACGGGTCCTTTGTATTTTCTATCAGCAACACTGGCTTCTTGCTGAATCTGATCACGAAATAACATCAAAAACAGCATTAGCAATTACCAGTCATATACCACCAAAAGAAAAGAATCATCAAATCATTCAGAAAGCCACCAACATCAGCACAAGACAGTTGCAATTTTATGGGCAGACCAGAACAAATCATTATTCTGTGACTCAGAACAGGACAAAATCAATAATGCAACCACATGTATATGAAATTTAAGACTGGCAACTCAGCCATGTGTGTATGTGCATTAGCACCCAGACAGCAGAACATATACCCGAAGGCTGCCTTGAATATGACATAACTATTCAAACATTCTGGCCTAGAGAAACAACAGAGGAAGGTAACTTTACAAACCAGTGTGTGTGCTAAAAAGAAGAAAATGATATTTATACAAGAGAAAACATTGCAGTTATAGACAATTTATTTCAAGCAAACAAACGAAGAATCATTAGCAACAGAAAATTCTACAGATAAAGTGTAATCCATTCTTCTTGTTGTCTCCATGCACCCTTAGATCCAAATATATTTAAAGAAACAACCTGCCAACTTGGCTCAAATCTGCTCCATACAGGATATTTCCTGACCATTTAGCCCTACGAGATTGACCCAGTCTCATAAAAGAGTTTTTAAAGCAGACAGTTTTGCTTTGATTTTTCACAATGGTATTTGCACTGACCACTCAAAAAGCAACTAGTGAAAGTAAAACTGCCTAGAACGTCACGAAAGCCAATAGAAGTGGGGACTGACTGCAGACAAGCAACTCACTAGCCACCTAGCTTAGTTCAAATCCCCTCAATACAGTATATTTCCTGACCATACGATTCTGTGAGGCTGACCCGACTTCATAAAATGGTCACAGAAATTGTTCTGGGTGGTCAGTTGTCTGCCTCTTAGTGAGAACTATATAGATCTAGCAGTGTATGAAAAGATCAAGAAAAGTCAGGTTTGGGGAAATGTCTGGCCTGAGCATCAACAGAAGAATAATAAACAATCTTAGTTATTCTTTACAGGACGTAGCAGTCAACCCCAGCATGGTTTAGCTGTTCGTGATTCCTGGGCAAGTTTATATTCAGTAGATCTCGGCTCGGTAGATTTAACCTGCATCAGGGCGAATTTCTTCTTCTTCTTCTTCAGCATTCCGAGCCATTGAGGTTCTTTGCTGCAAATACAATCTGTCTCCATTCGTCTCTCTGGTGGACCTTCTCTTGCCAGTCGTTGATTCCAAGTGCTTGTAGGTCTGTATGTATATTATCTCTCCACCGCCTTCTTGGTCTACCTCGGGGTCTACGGTCATTTATTTCCTGAGTGTAAGCGAGTTTTGTTTCAGAATTTCAGGGCGAATTTGAATTGTTAAAATTGACCTGTGATCTGGGGTCAGCCCAGCCTAACCTGCATATCTGGAAACATCTTGGGAGGTGAAGTGAAGGCAGCTTATGTGATAGTGATCACATTAGCCCTCGAGTGCCGACTCAGCGTCTATACAAATATGGATCAAGAACCACATGTTCAGCCTAAAGGCATATAAAAGAGTCCTTGACTTTACTTCCTGTGCTCCACAATGACTCTGACTCTCGCGGAAATTATACACACAGAAATGTGGAATGCTTACCTGCAAAAGGCACTTGATTCTCTCCCCTGGTGCCATGATGGCCGTTGTAAACACACCAGCCAACATGCCTGCCTTAAAGAGCTGAGGGTATCTGAAAACAGGTTGCTCAAACTCAATAAAATGGCACAGAATGTTACCATCACATCAAAATGGGGATAGTATCATTCACTATTCCCTTTCTATGACTACCACAATGTGATGGTACCCTCTATGATTTCATTCACTATTCACTTTCTAGGACTACCACAATGTGATGGTACCCTCTATGGTTTCATTCACTATTAACTTTCTCTTTCTAGGATTACCACAATGTGATGGTACCTCTATGGTTTCATTCACTATTCACTTTCTCCTTCTAGAACTACCACAGTGGGATGGGTCCACAGCAGTATTATTCACTTCTTATTCTGATGAAGGCTTTTTTAGTTACCCATCCATTCTGTCATTTGTGAATGTGTTCTTGTAAAGTAAAGTGATAAATTCACTTTCCATTTCCACTATTTACATACTGCATTTTTACAGCTTTACTCCAGTTCCACCAATTTTATTTCTCCTCAACTTTCTCAAAGAACTTTTTGTTTTCTGTCTTCTCTTTATCATGTCCATTCTTGTTATATTTTATAATGTAGTTGTATCAGTGTCTGTCTGTCTGTTTGTGTGCTGATGAAGGCTTTCTAGCTGCACCACCCATTCTGTCTCTTGTGATCGTGTTCTTATAAAGCTGACAAATCCCACTTCTCGTTTTTATTGATCTACTCATTCACTTTCTGGTACACCAGCGGGATGTATAGTATCATTTACTCCCTATAACACCATAAGGGATCATCCCAATGCAGTATCATTTACTTTGAGACAGCCACCTTGTGTAGAGCACTTCTCACTTGCTAGAACCGATTGGTACCATATTTCTCAGTGAAAGAAAGACAAAAGAGAAGGGTTTATCTGAACTTATACTGGCTTGACAGAATAGTTTGTTACATTGTGCTACAAATAAGGTATAATAACTACAACCTTTGGCTGGGACCATGAATGGAGTTATACCTCTCCATAGCACAAAACTTTAGCTGCATTGTAGAGACCATGTGTTGCCCGTGCAGCATGATCCCCCTCTCGAGCTGTCTAGTTTACTCCAGAGGAAAGGTAACATCAATACATCTGGATCAAGACCAGCTGCAGAAGCTGCCAGATCAGCAAAGCAATGCTCTAACTGTCCACCTGACGGACCTTCAACTCTAGACCAGTTGCCAACTCTGCTCTACTATGACATTTAGCCTTTAGGTTGTATTTCCTATAGGATAAGACTTGTTCCTTCCCAATTGCACTCCTCCTAGCATAACACAGTGACCTACTATACATGAAGGTCTATCAATACCTACACTTAAACAAGTGATCATCATAAAAGCACTTGCAACAGCCCTCAATGATGTACTTACGTCAGGACTTCATCCTCATGCTTCTGCTGCAACCGCTTGCCAACACCAAAACCCAGAAAGCACACTGCAAAGACTGGAGCAATCCCAGTGATTGGTGCAGCCATGCCTTTGTACAGCCCAAAGAAACCCTTTAAGAAAAAACAAAACACACATCGTCTACAATTGTGGACTGGTAGGAGTTGGAAATACAACAGCTAATAGATGAAAATGCTGGCAGAGATGATGCAATAGTGTACACAGGTGGTTCTGTGAAGCTTGGGGAGAAATCTGGCAGGGGATTTGCAGAAAGAGTCAAGGGCAGGGTTCTTGCTGAAGAAAATGCTGTATATAAGTCTACTACCTCAGGAAACAGCATATTCACACCAACCATATGCTACCAATCTCAGACCTGGACTTTATCGAAATTACACCTTCGTAAAATCAACCCTGCGAAATGAGATGCCTGAGGAAAGCTGCCAACTTAACAATCCGAGACCGAGTAAGAAATGTTACTATCAGACAGACTGTGGGATCAACACCTTGTGCTACATTTATTTAAAGACAGAAGATCAAGTGGTTTGGCCATGTCGTTAGAATGCAACACCAGCAATTACCATCACTGGCCTTACATCAAAGATCATCTGCGATGAGACCACGAGACGTCCAAGAAGAAAATGGATTGACGACATCAGAGACATTGTACAACCACACGGAATGACACTATCCAGTGCCGCCCACCGGGCGCTGGAACGCAAATTATTCCTCCCCACGACGCTTGACGGCAGAAGAGGAAGAAGATGATGATGATGATGATGATGACTTCAGGAATTAGATTTTTGTTTTTTAACATTCAGTCGCTTTGAATTCAAGATTAGTGCATACACATGTTATTACTTCTAGTGCATGAGCAGATATTTTTTCATGTGGATTAGCTTTTCCTATTATCAGCGTCCTTTGTTATCAGTTGAATCCACTCTGACATCTGAGGTACTTGTAAATTATGTTCTCAAGTCAACATTTTAGTTCAGCTGACCCAGTGTAAGGGCTGGACCCACTATCTCAGCATCAGCACACCAAAGTTAAGAGCAAGTGCTCTTATCCATTCAGCCAAGCTGGCCTCCAAGAATGAGGATGAAGGTGGCTGTGATCACAGACGTTTTGAAGTGGACAACAGGTACTTGAATCAGCAAAGTAATCATAGTGTCTGATTCTCAGCTGGTATTACATAGAGTAAAGGGTATTACAAAAGGGTAGAAAGGTAAAAGGGTATTACATAAAGAAAATGGGGAATACCAAGAGAGACCCTGCGTAGAACCATCATCAGAGAAGGCTCATTCTCCGGCCAAGTGAACATCCAGGATCTATAACAGGTAGCAGCGAACCGCCAGACATGGAGAGACAGGACTTCTGCCCTATGCGCCGACTTAGGCTCAAGAGGAAAGACTAACTAACTAATTACATAGAGTATAAAATGAATAGAAGTGGCATGAATGGATACCTAGCACCTTTCTCGCAGCACTTTCCTGGTTATTGTCTGGGATATGCTGGAGTAGGAGATAACAAGTGAGCTCATTGGTTCAGCTCAAAATCGATCGTCAGTGGCTTAACAGTCACCATGGCTTCGATCTCAGCGTAGGGCTGGGAATTTTTCCAAGAGCTTGTTTTTGTGTGTTGCATATCCCTTTCAGGACGTTGCAGTCAAGATCATCATATTTCAGCTGCTGTTGATGTACTAGGCAAGATTACGCTCAGTAGTTTGCCATTGCTTTCTGAGTGACCGGCTCACCCTGTAAGTTACCAACGCGGCGAGAACTGCTACCGATTCTTGCACGCAGGTTACGTTACTCATGAGAATATACGGTATTACAGAGAAAGACGTTAACGCCTAGGCCAGGGAGACCAGCCATGAGTTACTGATATCTAATGTTACCCTGGTCTCTTGGATAATTTGATCAAATACCTAGCCTGCTCAGATGAGAGCACAAAACAGGGGGTCCAGTCTGTAAATTGTGCATGTTAATCCTACAGTAGTTGGATATCGCAAAGAGTAGGCTGTAAGACCACTGCCCTGGTAACATTGTTAGGAAAGAAAATCTACCCATACATAGATAAAGCTCATGACCTTGGATGGAATCTGTCTAAAGGAAACAAACCTGACACACACATGTTGAGGTCAGACACACCGACCTCAGGCACTCTGACACACCGACCTCTGAGATGTATAACTAGGTTTGATACACTTCCCTCACAGTGCATCTGTGGCATCTTCATCAGATTTCAGATGAATATTCTTCTCTACAACTACTGTTTGACTAATCACTTCTCCTAGCACTGTCTTGAGTGTCACCCTTACTCACACTAAAGTTTCCACACTGAACCTGTGAGAGATCTAGACACAGAGTCAAAATCAGCTAAATCTTTATAACAGACTCAATGCTGCAAAGGCAAAATAAGACAAAGAAGAATTTCAATGTAACATAAAACAATGATCATACCTCTTTTGTAACAGTCTGCATGAGGCAGTCAAAAGTTCCTGCAAACATGGCTGCTTGCCCAGGCAGTGGCTTGGGCATGGTCTGCAGCCGAACCTGTCAATTAAACAAGTTGGTTAGTCACCTAATGACATTTAATGGTATTGATTGTTACACACAGAAGACAAGGAAACAGAAATAGATATCATAAACTAAACAACAGCAAAAGCTGGAAGCTATCAGAACAATAGATTTGAACCTGCCACGTCTAGATGAGGGTGCTGTGGTAGTGGCTCAACACTTTCCTGCTGGTCCGGAGGTCATGCATTGGGACAGATCCAGATTTTAAAAATTGACCTGGATTTCCAGATCGACCAAGCCTAAAATGGCTACCAGGAAATGTCTGGGAAGACAAGGCAGCCAGCATCAAACTGACCACATCACCCACTGAGTGCTGATTGGTCTATACAAACTGACCACATGACCCACTGAGTGCCGATTGGTTTATACAAACTGACCATATGACCCACCGAGTGCCGATTGGTCTATACAAACTGATCACATGACCCACCGAGTGTCTATACAAATGTGGGTCTATACAATTGTGGGTCTATACAAATGTGGGTCTATATAAATGTGACTGGACAGACTTCAGAACCAATTCGCAAATAAGACAAGAGACTAAGCAAGATACAGTATCCAGTTTCATAAGAAGACGCCTTTGGAACTACATCGGCCATGTACTCAGAATGGACAAGACAAGACTCCCCTACCAAGCCCTCATATGGTCACCGGTCGGGAAAAGAAAACGGGGAAGACCAAGAGAGAGACTGCATAGAACCATCATCAGAGAAGGCTCATTCAATGGCCAAGTAAATATCCAAGATCTACAACAGGTGGCAGCGAACCGCCAGGCATGGAGAGACAGGACTTCTGCCCTATGCGCCGCCTTGGACTCAAGAGGAAAGACTAATATAAATGTGGGTCTATACAAATGTGGGTCTAGCACCACAGACCTAATACACCTCAGGCATGTAAAAGAGTCCTCGACATCTATATGAAGGAGTCACATTGGTGTAGTGGTTAGTGTGTTTGCTCATCAAGGCAGTAGTCAAGGATCAAACCCCATTGGTGGCAGAATTCTATTTCAGTCTGCAGAGGGTCACCCAGCATTACATACAACAAAGTGACTATTCATAGTTGAGGTATGAATAAATTCTCCCTTTATTCATAGTTGAAATGTCCCAGCTGGTCACATAGTTTGCCGAGTTACGTGACTTAACGTACGTGACATCGGGACATGCGTGTGGTGATATACATTTTTGTTAATTCAAAATTGTGTCTTCAGTAGCATAGTGGTTAGTGTCTCTGCCTGATGCGCGAGAGCTCGAGGTTCGATTCCCAGCTGGACAATTTTTTAAAAATTGCTCAGCAATTAATTGGGTGAAAGCGACATTTTAATTTTAAAAAAATACTAGGAACTAAAATATAGAACTGAGAACCTCGATGCATCCTGCCATGATATTTAGTCATTTACTCATTAGTTGCATTTCCTCACACTAGGGTAAGACTTGTACCCCGAAATTGCCCTCCTCCACCCTTACCATTGGCATAATGTGGGGTGTTGGGTTTGGTGAGCGCTGCCCAACATTTGGCGCTAACAGAAAGTAGGTATTACCATCTACTGTTGTACGGTAGCTCAGTCATATCATATCTTGACTAAGAGCATAATTGGCTGCCCAACATTCTGTGCTAAGAGAAAGTAGGTAGTATCGTCTACTGTCATTGAAGTGTCTATTCCCAATCGAATTGCGACTGGTCGCGTGAATTTTGCAATTGCTGTTGGTCACATGACGTACGTGACGCCATTGGGACATGTTTGACTATATTATTAAGTCTTGTTCAGTTGATATCGTGGTCTCAGTAGCATAGTGGTAAGGATCTCCGCCTGACACGCGAGAGACCAGGGTTCGATTCCCTGCCGCAGAGCAATTTTTTTTTTTCATTTTTATAATAAACAATATTAAACATTTTTTTTTTTTTTCCGCATATCCTTTACAGGACATCGCTGTCAACACCAGCATCTTTCAGCTGTATGTTGATTTCTTGGCAAGATTACGCTCAGTAGTTTGCCTTTGCTTTCTGAGCGACCGGCTCACATACCCCATAAGTTACCAACGCTATTGATTCTCGCACAGGTTACGTTACTCCCGAGAATATACAGGATTACGGAGAAAGACGTAAACTCCTAGGCCAGGGAGACCGGCATATTGAACATTACAAACTAAAAATATAGAACTCAGAAACCCCTGAGAAGGTTAACCCGGTCAACAAATGCCCGCAGAAGTTGGATGTGTCGGCCTAACGGCACAAGAACTGTCAGAATCTCCTAGTCTTCATCTCCCCCGCCTGGCAGCAATGACCAGGTACGACCGTGAACTGGACTAACAGTTACTACACAGGTGATGGCCAGGGGTCAGCGTGGTGCACAAAGACCACGAGAGCAGAAAGCAGGGCCAACGAGGAATCACTGCTGGTAGCTCAGACAGCCTATTAATTAGCCTTCAGGTAAAGAGTACTATATATATATATATATTATTAGCCGGCTGCCTGGCCGTGAGGTTAGCAGCTTTCTCCGTTAATCCCGAATACTCTCGTAGTCAACGTGAGCGGATGAGAATTAGAAGTGGTTCGAGTCACGCTGGTGACTTATGAGAGTATGGAACCGGTCGCTCAGAAAGTCGTGGTGAGCTGATGAGCGTAATCTAGCCTAGGAATCAACATACAGCTGAAAGATGCTGGTGTTGACCGCAATATCCTGAAAGAAGATAGAAACGCGGGAAAAAAATATATATATTTATATATTATTAATTAATATTATCATTAATATTAATATTTATTTAAATTTATTATATTTTTTTATTATTCTATTGCCTTCTTTTTTATTATTTTAGCAACAACCACTATGTATGTATGTAGTTATTAAGTTCAGTTATACTATACAAGCACATTAAATATATTAACCAATGCACAAGTCTGTCAAGAGTTCAAGACTAACAAATGGTTTAATAGAAACTCAAATTCCGAGTTTCTTCCTCAACCTTGTACTGTGATTAATTTAATGATGTAACAGTCTAAGTAACAGGCTAAACATCTCGGCCCCGCGACAAACAACCTTGGGTGTATATTCAATTGTATCCAAGCATGGCTGATACTATACTACTATACTGATAGTAGATTAAGATACTGATGATAGTGAAATAGTTATTGAATCAAACCATCAGAAGAAGTAGGCACCATAAGAAGTGATTCTCACCTTGACGGTGTCCAGAGGGTGGCCTGCAACAACGGTACATACTCCTCCAACACCTCCTGCGATGAAATCTTTGGCGGCGCTAGGCTTGGCTGTAGGCATGGTGGACTAGAGCTCGAGGACCAGGCGTGAGAACGCACAACTCGGAAACCAACTTTGGGCAGGGACGTTAATCGGGAAGTTTATACTTCAAATTTATTAGAGTAGCGTGCCCTCATTGGAGCTGAGATAGTTGAGTCAAGAACCATTATCACTGCACACGGGGCATTCACATAAGCGCTCAGTCATCTTCTTCAACAGCCAGCGAAGAGTTCTAATATTAATGGTGCCCGTTGCAATCTGATTAAATGCCCGTCTTGCTTTACCTCTGAGTGTCGACTGTCGATCAGATCCTCTGACCACTCCTTGCTACTGCATGCTCTCTTAGTCTCTCAGGGCAATGAATGAATCGCCAAATATAATGAGGTATATTGTGAGCTTTACTAGAACACGATTCATTCATTCAGTAGCATGTCCTTTGCAGACATAACATAACAACCCTCCGGAAAACCTCTCGATCATAAGCAAGATGTCCCGCGTCTGATACACCCATCTGGAGATCATCCGCCACATCCTGCACCCATCTTCTCTTTGGCCTTCCTCTTCCTCTCTTCCCAGGCATATACCCTTCCATGATTGTTCTCTCCAAACTTTCGTGACGTTTCAAGTGACCAAAATACTTCAATTTTCTTTGTTTTATCGTCTTTAATAGCCAACCTTCTTCAATATTCAACTCTTGAAGTATGGATGCATTTGTTCTTTTCTTTACCCAAGATATTTTTAGAACTCGTCTATAACACTTATATTCAAAGGCGTTTATGCGCTGTTCAGCTTGTTTAGTAAGTGTCCATGTCTCACAGGCGTATGTTGCAATGGGAAAGATGCATGCTCTTAAAAATCTAATTTTTGTAGTTCTGTCTGTCCCACTCCATAATTTATTCAGCTGTTTTAGTCTTTGAAGAGCAATTGATAGTCGCCGTTTAATTTCTTTCATTGTGTCCCCGTTGTTGGTAATCAATGACCCAAGATATTCAAAATTTTCCACCACCTCCAATTTTTCCCCATTAATGTATATTTCTTTCTCCATGGTAGTTTTATCTGTATGCATTATCTTTGTTTTTGCTATGTTAAGATATAAGTTGTGATTTTCACTATTCAATTGGGTTGAGGCTATTAGGTTTTCCATGCCATTCTGTGTTGTGGATAGTAATACTGTATCATCAGCATATCGAATCTCCGGTATGTCATGACCGCCGATATTTAGGGCATCATATAGCTCCCTGTTTATATCATCTCTTACATTTCTCATTATATTTTCAGGCGTACAGGTTAAACAAATAGGGTGACAGCACGCAGCCCTGACGGACTCCTTGCTTGATGTCAAACCAATCTGATGCCTCGCCATCTATTCTAACTGCTGCTTGTTGGTCTAGATAGAGCATTTTTATGAGTTGTACTACATGTGATGGAAAGCCCATAGTCCTCATGATTTCCCAAAGTTTCTGATGCTGTACACAGTCAAATGCCTTTGAATAATCCACAAAACATGAGTATAGGTTTACATTAAATTCTCTGCACTTCTCTATTATTAAACGCATGTTGAATATGTGATCTCTTGTTCCTCTTCCTTGTCTAAATCCAGCTTGAACTACGTTAATCTCTTCTTCCATTTTCTTACGAAGTCTTGCCATTATGACTTTTAGTAGAATTTTACTTGCATGACTGATCAGGGCAACAGTTCTATAGTTGGTGCATAATTTCAGGTTGCCCTTTTTGGTATGGGAATGAAGATAGTTCTCTTCCAATCTTTTGGCCATATACCATATTTCCAAATCTTTGTACATAATGCATGATATATGTGTATGCTTTCTTCTCCTCCCGCTTTAATTAGTTCAGCTGGTATCTCATCACATCCAGGAGATTTACCATTCTTCAGGTGCTTTATAGCCCAAGCAACTTCATCTAATGAGGGTTCAGGTTCTGTCTCTGCTGTCGTTGGCTCATGTATTTCATTCATATCCTCACTGTCACTCATATCATACGTTCCACTGCAGTACTCCTGCCATCTTTCTAGAATTTGTCTAGATTCTGTTAAGGTATTTCCCATCTTGTCACAGATAACATTCAATTGAGGTTGAACATTTCTTGTCAATAACTTCATTTCTTTGAACATTTCATAATCTCTTCCAGTCTTATGATATTGCTCTATTCTGGTACAACAATCTTGTATGTATTGAATTTTGTCCTTTCTTGTGTTCTTTCTTATTTCTCGAGTTAGAGATTTATACTTCATCTTGGTATTATCAGATTCACCTCCTTTCTGTTTCAGTTCCCTTCGTTGTTTTATTAATTCTAACGTGTCTAATGTAATCCATGGCTTAAGTTGCTTTTTCTTGGTCGGAATTAAATCTTTGGCTGCAGTTATCAAGATATCTCTAGCTTGTACTGCCAGTTCATCAGGTGTCATTTCCTCTTGTACAGACATCAAGACCCCAAAACGATTCCTAACTTCTACGTTGTATGCATCTGGTATTTTTGTGAGATCAAAACGAAGTGGCCTTGGTCCTCGGGTAAGCTTTTTGAGTTTTAATTTCATATCTGCTTCTAATAACTGATGATCTGTATCACAGTCTGCACTACGTAGGGTTTTTGCAGATGTTATGCTTGATCTCCATCTTCTTTGTATTAAAATATAATCTATCTGATTTTTGGTAATACTGTCTGGAGACTTCCATGTGAAGAGTCTTCTTGGATGTTGTTTAAAAAGCGTGTTGGCTATCGTTAACTCATTTTCTGTGCAAAATTCAATTAATTTGTCACCTGCATCATTTCTATTTCCTAATCCAAATTTTCCTAAAATGTGTCTCTCATTTTCAGCTCTTCCTGCACCTACTTTTGCATTAAAATCTCCCATTATTATTGCTATATCATTATGACCAATCTTATTTAATGTGTCTTGTAGTGTGTTGTAAAAATCTTCAATTTCGTCCTCCTCTGCTGTTGAAGTAGGTGCATATATCTGTATGAGAGTTGTGTTTTTTGGACGGCCTTTAAGTCTAATAGTGAGGATTCTATCACTAACTGGATTATATCCCATTAATGATTTTGCAGTTGTCTTATCTAAACAAAATGCCACTCCACTCTGGCCTCCGACGTCTCTACCAGAATAAATGAAAAGACTTCCATTTTCAGTTGTAAAATGTCCCTTGCCGCTCCAGCGATGTTCACTAATTCCTAAAATTTGAATGTTTAACCTCTCAATCTCATCACACACTACTTTAAGCTTTCCCTCATACAGACTTCTCACATTCCACGTTGCTATTCTCACTCTGTTTCTTAGTCTGACACAGGGGATTTCCTTGGTAACACAGTCAGGATTAACTCCGTCATCACGATTACTAGTACTGGTCCCTGCGTCACACTCTTCCCCAGTGTTATCTGATCTGCCTGGCCTGGGGGTCTCGCCACCAGATCTCTTTCTTATTATGTTTTCTTTCATGGTTGTTATAGTTTCTTGGCAAGTTTTGCAGAAAGTAGTTTGCCGTTGCTTTCCTTCTGGGCAGTGATTGTACTAGTTGGTGGCCATAGCCATTGTCTCTACTGATGAGATCATCTGCCTATCGCCGCAGAGTGCAAGACCATAACCAACAACAATCTGTCGGCTGCTCTCACACTCCATCCACTACCTGCTTCCATGGCTTCACGTAACCCTGATCGGGGGGCTAAACGGGTACTCCACCTTGCCCAAGGGTGTCCCGTAGACTAACGGAGGAAAGGAGGCGTCTTACCTCTCTTTTGATAGGGGAACACGATTACAAGAAACAAAATGGGCGTTGCGGCTAAAACTTTCGTCAGCACAGAACAAACAGACAACCAACTAACTACACGAGAAACACTACATGAAGATACAAAGGTTACTTATCTGAATCCTGGTTTGGTCGAATGCGCCTTCAACGCTTACCGTTTGATGTGAATGAAAACAATATAAAATGACACAAAAGTAGTGCAGCTTTACATAACAGAATTACGACACATACAGGACGTTGCGGCGATTAGCCTTCATCGGCAAACAAACACATGCTCAAAACACAACATGTAGTCATGGAGATCTCCTGTGACTACATTAAAACGTGACGACAGGACGAGAAGAATAAAAAAGATCACAACGTGTGCTGATGAGCGCATAGATAACGCTGCAACTCGTGCACGAGAAACCCTCAAGGATGTGGAAAGTGGTCTTAGGGAATGCCAGACTATGGGTTTGAAGTACATGTGGGCTGGTATTACAACGTGATCGAAGACAAGCCATCGTTCCAGGAAGAGACTGTTGATGTTGGGGTAAACTGCTATGGACCAGAACATCCCTGAGGTTACGATTCCACCTTAAGCTACCGGGGAGGGGGGGGGGGGGCTCTGGAAAGACATCGCGAGTGACTGGGTCTGCCTGGAGAATAGATAGGTGCATTAGGAGGATATTCTTGGCAGCAATATTGTGGGGATGGTAGGTTAGTGAAAGGATCGGTCTATTATTTCGTGGTTTAGGCCTGGAGGAGAGAGCCTCGGCACGGCTCATAGACTGATAGCGGTGAAGACAAAATTTCATCAGTATAGCCACGAAGGCGGAAGAAATCCAACATTTCGTGGGCTTTTTGGCGGAAGTCGTTATTATCATGACAAAGTCGTCGGAGATGTAAAAGTTGCGAGAAAGGAATGGAGCCGTTACAAGAGGGGGGATGTGGGGAGGTATATAGAAGTAATGTGTGGGAGTCAGTTGGTTTATAATAAACCGTCGTACATAGACCCGCGGAACCTAAAGAGACTATTAGATCTGAAAACTTGACAGCTGACGAGGTGAGTCTGATGCTTGGATCAAAGTTAGAGAAAAGGGCAATAAAGTCCTGGAGATCAGACAAAGGCATGTCTGAAACACCGAAGCAGTCATCGATGTACCTACTGTAGAGCTCCGGGAGCCTACCGGTGTATTGACTCCATATCTGGTGCTCCAGATAGTCCATGAAAAGACAGGCATAACTAGGGCCCATTTTGGTGCCCATGGCCACACAACTAATCTGGTCGAAATAGTCCCCATTGAACTCAAGCGAATTTAGTTAGTTAGTTAGTTAGTTAGTTAGTTAGTTGGTTAGTTAGTCGACAGATCATCCTCATTGCACATCGAACCATTCAGTCCATAAGTGCTCGGATCCCCTCCTCAGCAAATCCCGCAGCGTGTAGCGGCTAACTTCACCAGTTCTGTGTTGGTTTATCAATCTTCTTTGGCTTCCTGCGTAGTGTTCTTGTTTGGCCGCCCCACTTTTAATTTACTGTTCTCGCAGTCTGGCCATGGTTGTAGATTCACAGTCATCACTTGGTTCTCGCAAAAGTCTTACTTCTCGTAGAGCATTCAGAATGTCAGCCTGGTCCATGGCGCGTCCGCCCTCCACAGTAGCCTTACCTGCGAGCTTGTCAGCCCGCTCATTTCCTTGTACTCCCGCATGCCCTGGCACGAAGATGAAACTAATCTTTGCCAGCCGAGACCGCTCCAGAGACAGCAACCATTCTCTTCGGATCCACCCCATCTCTATCCTCTTGAGCATGCTCATTGAGTCGCTAAGGAAACATGCCCTAGTGAATGTCTGTGTCTCGAGCCATGTTATTGCTTTACTTACTGCCATGACTTCCATAGTCAGGCTACTTGTGGTCTCAGCAAAAGCACCAGAGTCCTCCTTCACAATTCTCCCTCCGGCCTGAGCCGTAAAGGCCCATGAGCTTCTCACATGTCGGACGACCGACCCATCTGTGTAAATGACAGCATCACCGTCTAGCGAATTCTCGAAAATCAACGCTTGTACTTCCGCCTCCACAGCAGCCGGATTTTCTTGTCTGCATTTTCTGTCTAGTTGGATGCAAACTGAAAAGGACGTACAGAAATCTGTTGGCACTTGTAACCACTCCTCGCCAGGTTCTAAGTCCTCAAGTGAACACACCTGTTGAAGAATGTCTTCGGCTTGACCCATCCACGACCGTCCTCTTTTTAACCTGCTGCCCTTCACCTTCATAATTTCACTATGCAGTGGATGTTGTGTGTTTGCGTTAACTCTGAGGTAGGCGCGTGCTCTGCAAATTTGTATTCTGTCTTCAATGGTTTGAAAATCAAGAAAGTAGCGCATCGCCCTGCATACTATATCTCTTGTACATCCAAGAATAATGCGCATAGCTTCATTCTGTATCCTTTCCATCCTTTCTATCTGCTTACGGCTGAGAGTCAGGATTGCCATTGCATACTCAAAAACAGACATGACCAGCCCCTCGTATAGAAGACATAGATGGCGCTGCTCACAGTTTGCTGCCGCCATCACCCGCATCGCAGCCAAACCCCGCTTGGCCTTTGTTATCACCTGGTCTATGTGCTCATTATAAGCAAGGCTTCGATCAAAACGTATCCCCAGGTAATTCATTGCCTGCGTTCTTTCCACCGTCTCTGAACACAGATTAACAGTTGGTGTTGGAGTGTTGACAATATGATTATTCAACGAGAACCATGTCACTGTTGCCTTTGTTGGGTTGACCATTGCCCCAGCTTCAACACACCAAGTACTTATGCGATTGAGTTCGGTTTGTAGTTCCACAGCAACCTGATTCCTATCCTTCCCCTGACGATACACTAAAACATCGTCGGCATATGACAGTGTCCTCCCCGGTCCATTGATCTGCTCGCTGGTGATTCTCACAGTGTAGGCGTTGAACAGTACCGGAGATAATGGTGATCCCTGTGGTAGGCCAGGATATATTGTTGTTGGTTCCGAAGTCCAACTGCCACATCTAAAAACTACTTTCCGTTGGAAGAGGGCTGCAGCGATCCAACTAAGGAGGAATGGACTTATATTGAGTTCAAGAAGCTGAAGCATTAAAAAATCCAATGGTACTCTGTTGTACGCGTCCTCAAGATCAATCGCTGCAGCAAAGGTTTCAATGCCTGAGTGGAAAACTTCATAGACATCATGGGCAAAAACTGCTGCATTGGTTCAGGTTTCTCTTTTTGGACGGTACCCATCCTGGGTAGGTGGGAAAAACCTTGCCCCTCTAGCTGGCTTGATATTTTCTGGCAATTAACTTCTCCAGCAGCTTGCCTATTGTATTTGCATGGTTATAACTCGATATCCCTGAATTATTATGTGGTCTTTGCCAGGCTTCGGCAAGGGAATCAGATAGCTGTGTAACCACTCCTCCTTGATGCTAGCTACTCCCTATACTGTTGTTGTACATGTCTGCTAGTTTCTCTAGCTCGTTGTCGGTACATCTATTGATGTCGTCATATATCTTATGCCATCTGGCCCTGGAGCGCTGTTTTTTGATCGTCGAAGCACAGCCTTGATTTCTTTCACTGTCACTGTGTCTTCATCCGACATGTTCTGGGCCTTGCACCTGTCTGAGGTGACCTCCTTGGCAAGATTTCGGCCTCCCATGTCTGTCTGGTTGCTCTGCTCTAGGATAGCGTTCAAAGAGGGCTTTGCCCTTGACCTCGTCAATCCTCTGCCAGATGAGGTCAGCACCTTGGAAGTCAGAAATGCTCTTATTCTTGACCACCCTACTCATGCTTTTATGTAGTCGCCAAAACAATTTCAATGACTTGTCTGTGCTTACTCTTTGACATACCTCTGCCCATTTTTCACTTTTAACCACCTTGACCATTTTTTTTTTTTTTTTTTGGTGAAATAGCTTACTTTTGTGTGCAACTCTCTTTCTAAATGCATCTGTTCTTCTTGGCATTTTTTCCATCTCCTTATAGCACTGCGCTTATCCACCCAGATCTTCTCCACCTCGAAATTCCACCAAGGTGGCTGCCTCCAGCTGATTTTCCTGTCCTGAAGCTTTCTGCGCTTGTCACGTCTTATTTTACTCACCACATCTTGCCCTGTACTGTCATACTGGGAAGTCTTGACAGTTAACTTGTGTTACCTGGTCCTGCCTTTCTCTACCAATATGCTGCAAGGGTGGTGGTCGCTGTAGTGGTGCCCTATGACACCCCATCTACACTAGTGAGTGATAGAGAAACCAGCGCTAGGTCAATTGTACTGTCCTCATCACCTGGGCGGCTTGCTGTCCTGGTGACTTAGCCAATGTTGATACAAACCAGGTCAATGATTTCAAGTGCAATCTCAAGCGCCTCCCCCTGTGTGTTGGAGGAAATGTTTCCCCATGATTTGCCTTTAGCGTTGAAATCGGCACAGAAAATAATATTTCTCTCGTGACCTAATATGTCACTTAAGCACTGCCACTTCTAGGAATCCATACTCGCGTTGCGGGCATAATCATTAACCAACACGAATGGTAGACCGGATTGAACTCTTACCACCTGTATTTGTACGTCTTCACTGTCCCAACCGGACATGTCTAGCTCTGACGACACCATACTGCCGCGGATTAGAATCACCGTTCTCAGATGTCGTCTGTTGTAGAAACATTTGAAGCCGGCAATTCAGAGTAGCTGATCACCCAGTCTCGTCTCCTGGAGCGCTACAGTGTCATTCCTGTAAACCAGGTTTTCTAGAATGGGCCCCGTTGTTTTACGCTGGCGCAGTTCCAATATAGAATACGGATATTCCTGAGGCCCAGACGGTCACACTTGACACAAAGACGCCTTAAACCATCACACTTACCTTGCCGTTTGCGGCCTTCCCGGTGCCCATGTCGCCTTGTTAGGTTGACTGCCCACCGCTCGGAGAACAAAGGTTGTTCCACCATGTTGAAAAAATGAACGCCACAGAACCACACACGCTGCGAAAAATGTACTAAAGGATTGCTTCGCTCGATGCTCGAAACTCCGTAACTTCGGCGCAGATCTTGAGTAGAAACTCCTGGTTTTACATCATAGCACACAAATTACACGCAAGAGATGAAAAAATCCATCTCCTAAAAAAAGTTATAAAGCGAAAAAGTTAACGGTCACAAAACAACACGATCGTCCTTCGTCATCTTTACCGGAAGTCTCCCAAATGAATTAAGGCTGAGGACTAACTCCGCAAGACGCAGCAATGGTCCAGTGGCTATGGTGGGGTTGTGTCTTTTCTCCAAGAAACATTCCAAGGCTTTAAGCCGCCAGAGTGAGAAATAGATGTATAGAGTGAAGTCACATCTAAAGTGAAGATGTGGTGCATGCGAAGGAGTCGTGAAACTGATGGAATCGAAGATAGAGATAGCGTGGTTGGTGTCTTTGACATACGAAGGGAGACTAGTAACCAACGACTGAAACATGCTGTCTAGGAACTCTGAAATCCGTTCAGTAGGACAAGAGCAGGCCGAGACGATATGTCTGCCTGGGTTCCATAGCTTCTGTCTTTAGCAGCATATAAAAGGTGGGTTTGCCCAAGCAACTAAGGTGGATGATCAGCGAGGTGGCAGAGCTGAGTAAAAAGCCTTACCCAATGATGGCATTCGTCACGCTCTTGACCTGGGTGTTGTTACTGACCGTCCCATCTTGTGGTCGTGGTCATTAGAAAGTTGAATTCCCAAGTTGCTTGTTGCCTTCCAGTATATACAAGTCTTTCCTCCAAACCACTAAAGCTCCTTCCTTGTCGGCAGGCTTGGTAATTATGTCCTCACGATGTTTCAACTGTGTGAGCGCCTGTTGTTCCTCCGCTGAAAGGTTGGAGTGCCGTAGTGGCTTGAATTATAATTGTTGTATATCGACAAGTATTTTTTTTTTTCGATATAAAGATCCAGAGCTATGAATGCCCCTGGATTGGGAACTCAAGTGGACCTATTTTTTAGAAAAGTGAGAGAAGTGATCAATGGGATCCGAAGAGTTGTTCCTGTGAGGTTGATTACTGAAGTGATATTTCTACCTGGGAGTGCGATGGAAACGATGGACGTCCTGGAGTAGCGCGTATCTGTCCTCAGAGGGGCCCAGAGCAGAGGTATGAAACGTAGGCCTTTGTTGAGGACTGATTTCTCCGGTGCCGATAGGTGGAGGTCTGGGGGTATTCACACAACTAAATTGTCGGAGCCGATGGTAGGATGAGGCGGGAGATGGGGAGGGGGCAGAGATAGAGGCACGGAGTTAGGTTAACTTGGTGCTTTTAGCCGTGGAAATACACTTTTATAGTCTTTCAGGGGCAGGGTTGCCACTTTTCTTTGACAGAAAACATCTAGAAACGGAACAAACCATTTCTAGAAATATTTAGATTGTATGGTGAAACATTTACAAAAGCATCCAGATTGAAATAGTAAGAAATTACGCAGATATCGATATGATTTACTCTATAGAATCATGTCCTCATCTTGACTGATGTCTGGCTTACAAGATCCACAGGATAAACATAGCTTGGATAATGAAGTTGAAGCTTCAGATTCAAAATAATTCTGGTATGCTTTAGCTATTCCAATTTCTTTTAATACACGATCAGGGAGCTGATAAGTTGAAAAGCATTTTCCTACTCTCATCAGGCCAAATTTTATTGTCAATGTCAAAAGTTGGGGTGGCCACCGCCTAGATGAAAGTATTATTCACTGGCTTGCAACCCCAAATAGTCAGAAATTGTAAGAAGACGCAGGTTATGGTCGTCACTAGAAAGAACGAAGTACCACAATGTAAATGGGAATATTCTTCAACAAGTGAATCGGTACAATTATCTCGGAGCAGTTAAAACATCTGATGGGAGATGCCATGAAGAGATTAGAACAAGAATCGCCATGGCGAAAGTAGCCTTTAGCAAGATGAAAAACATTCTGACCAATAAAAAGATGTCAATTGAAACGAGAAAAAGGGTGTTGAGGGGATACACAGAGCCTGTTCTTTTGTATGGATGTGAAACTTGGACAATGTGCAGTCAAGCTGAAAAACATCTGATGGCTGCAGAAATGTGGTTTCTGAGGACAATGCAAAGAATACCATGGACAGACAGAAAAACCAGTGACCAAGTACTACAGGAGACAAATGAAAACTTTTTGGACATGTTATAAGAAGAAATGGATTGGAGAACTTGGTGACAACTGGCAAGATCGAAGGGAACAGACCAAGAGGAAGACCGAGAGGAAAATACCTGGATAGCTTGGCCACATGGCATGGACGAGACAGGAACATTGAGCTGATTCACTACGCTGGTGATCGAGTGAAATGGCGAGACATGACCGCCCACGCTTTCCGGCATGGCACATGATTGATTGATTGATTGGTTGATTGATTGATTACGGAGAAAGCTGCTAATTGTTAGTAATGTCATTAATTCTTTTGTGCATTGATTTGGTATTTCGGGTGTTGTTGGTGTTCAATTTCCTTGCAAGTTTCCTCAAGTCATGTTTCTTTTGCCTCTTTGCATAGCTTTTAATTTTCCTATGAATCTCTTCATATAATTCCTTGTTATTTTTGTTATTTCTTCTTACTTCCATGAGTTTTAAGATGTCTACCGTCATCCATTTCTTGCGTCCTATTATCTTTATTTTTGGGATGGATTTGTCTGCAGCTTGGTTGATTGATTTCTTTAACATTTCCCATCGGTCATTGACATCTTGAAATAATATTTCCATATCGGACAATGCATCGAATCTGTTATTTACCTCTACGTTGAATTTATATTTTATTTCCTCACTCTTCAGTGCTTGTAGATCAAATTTTGCGTTTCTTGGTGAATATTTGACTCTCTTTAATTTTATATGTAAATTGCTTAAGATTAATCTTGTCGCTAGTTGTCCCTGGGGGGAAAGTGGAATCAACAAGCACACCTGTTAAATATCCTATTACTCAGTTTCTCTCTGCTGGTGGACCTTTGTCTACATACCCCCCTTGTTATTTAAAGTCTTTTTATCACTATCTCTCTCTCTCAGACAATATCCCTCTTCCCGTTCCTTCAGCACATAACCCCACAAACACAGGTTTCGAACAACATGATAAAACATTTATTGCAGAAAAGTGTAATTTGGGTGTGCAATGTATGGGTGTGAATATATGTGTGGTATCTATCTTGAATGTAGTGACAGAATATAGTCTAGGATCAACATCAGAGTTTTTCATCATGATACAGCCATTCGACTTCACAAAGTACATAACGTGGAATCTCTCACCCGGCTGTTTCTCTCTGACTGATGATGGTTTTGTTGCCAATATGTTCTGGAAACGTATTAAATAATATAGTCTCCACTGAATTCTATGTTAGCTCGAGTCTTTCCCGTATACACATTCGACAATCTGGAATATTTATAGTTCCTGTGAATGTCAGATTAACACTGCTTGATTGCGTTACTTATGGTCCTTTTGTTTTCCAAAACACGATCGGTAATATAGTCCTTGTATTGAAAAATATAAACACCAGTCCAACACTATATCGTTTATACACTGAGGATTGTCACTCATTGAAAAATATTAATGATCGTCTTTTCCTTTTTCTATGGTCTATATTAAATAGTCCTCTTCATCATTATTCAGACATATTGAATACCTTTCTTTATCACCTCACCTAGAGCGACACAGCTTCATGGGTCCTTTTAACTCACACTTGTCTGACCCGCTCGTTACACAGGATTCACCGTTTCATATCAGTTATCACTTCACCCGAGTCTGACCAAATGCTTCGGCTCAGATGGGTAATCACCTTCAATGTCAAGTGCAGGAACCTGTCAAAGAAAATACGGCCTGTGAGAGAAACTCAACTCCGACCTATGATATGTGAAGTTAGGTATAAGGCTATATTCAGTAGGTAACCTCTATATATCATCCTAGCGCTACACTCTTGTATAAGACAGAATAGTTCAGCACTCTACCCTATACAAGGTAAACGAGAGACACGCTAAAGCAAAGCACATAAATCCTAGTATAGACTTATCCTTCTGACTGTACAGACACCTTACTCTACACAACCTAAAGTCACTCTTCATCCTAATACTGTCGACACTCTATACTATGATTACACACGAAGTTCACTAACTAGAGTTCTGATCTACATCTATATATAATCACCTTATTTACTATATTTCCTGCCTAGAAATAATACCCCTAGCCCTATGAAGGGAAAGCACATGTTGTCTTCAAACAACCTAGACTCTGTGATATTATTTTCTATTTCAGCACTGAAATACATTCCCACTCCAACCGATGTTAAGTCCAACTGTTCACTGAGTTTAAAACTGTTTCTGTCAACAGATAAATTGCCTGTCCTACGTCACTGGGTTTTTCCGTCCCACCCAATCATCCCTGCTCCTATTCCGTCCTTTGATCCTCGTACATCAACATGCTAACAATAGTCTTTGATAAAGACGATCTCCCGGTATCGTTGCTTTTCGGTTGTTCAAAGGACTTGGTTCATAGTATTTCAAAGATATCCACTGTTTGATCGTGCTCCGAACTTACTTGATATAAACGATCATTCTGGACCTCGGTGATAATCTTTTGATCTCGACTCTCGGGACTACGGCCATACGTCACCGTTAATTTAAATACGAACTCTGGTCTTTGAACTTTTCTGGTCGACAATCTTCCGTTATCCACGAGACTTCGCTCTCGTCTTCAATCTTTCCGATCGTTCAATCAGGGCTCTCCCAACAAACAAAATGCCGCGGCTTACCCCGCCGATCGTTGTTCTTTGAAAATTTCAGGAGCGTCAAAGTCTCACCACAACTGTTTCTGTCGTTTAATCCATTAGGAGTGACACCTGCCAGCCATCTCATGACAAATCTATGGTCGCTGTAGCAGTTTGCGCTTGGTATAGTTTTTGCCACTTTTAAGACATTTCGAAATCTTCTGTTCATGAGGATGTAATCAATCTGATTTCTAATCTTATGATCAAGACTGCTCCATGCCCATAATCTCCTTGGGTGCTGTTGAAACCAGGTGTTTCCAATAATCAAATCTTGTTCTTTTGCCCACTGTACTAGTCTGCAACCTCTTTCACTCTGTTCCCCTAGTCCATACTTGCCCACTATGCATCCGTCCTGTTGATTTCCAACTTTGGCAATCAAGTCACCCATTATGATAGTTACTTCAGAATTCTTGCATTTCTTGAAGGCTTTCTCTAAATCACTATAAAATTCATCGATGCTGTCATCACTACTGTCTGCTGTTGGTGCGTAAACTTGTATGACGTTAACATCAAAAGGTCTTCCACTCAACTTCACCAGTAACACTCTGTCTGATACAGTCCAATATCCTGTGATCGATTTTGCTCTCTCTGTATCCATTATATTTGCGACTCCTCGCTGTTGTTTCCTTCCATCAGAATAGATTATTATATATTCCTCAGATGTCATAATGCCCATTCCTGTCCATCTGGTCTCACGTATACCTAAAAGGTTAATATTTAATCTTCTCATTTCATTCTTAATGTTATCAAATTTCCCATCCCCACTCATAGTTCTTACATTCAAAGTTCCTACTTTCAATGTTGATATTCTTTTGCACTCAGTCTCCTGATGACGGTCTGGAGTCACCTGGTGCACATGACTACCCCTACCGGGCGAGGCTGCTCCTATGGAGCACCCATTTACGCCGTTTCTCGGATTATCGATAAAACTGCAGTACATGATATTCTTGGCATCTGTAAAGAAGGTAGTTTGCCATTGCTTTCCTTCCTAGCAGTGACCATACTGGTCGATGACCGTAGCCAATGTCTCCCAAAAAAGAGATCCTCTGCCTTCCGCCGTGAAGCTGGAGACCATAACCTACAACTATCTGTCGGCTGCTTTTCAACTTCATCCACCACCTGCACACATGGCTTCACGTAACCCTGATCGGGAGCTAAATGGGTACTCCACCTTGCCCAAGGATGTCCCATAGGCTAGCGGAGGGAAGGAGGCACCCATCAAGTCATTACAATCATGTTATTATGATATTTTAAATATTCTCTAGGCAAACGTAATTGCACCAGCATTTGGGAGAGAGAGAGAGAGAGAGAGAGAGAGAGAGAGAGAGAGAGAGAGAGAGAGAGAGAGGAGAGAAGAGAGAGAGAGAGAGAGAGAGAGAGAGAGAGAGAGAGAGAGAGAGAGAGAGAGAGAGAGAGAGAGAGAGAGAACTATTTGTTCAAATTGATTGAAATTTACAAACATAAATGACATTTCCTCTAAACATATTTATCAACATAAATCCCATAGACTTCCAAGATCTTTCGCCGTTAATGTAAGTAAATTTTCTTTAAATTGTGGGTGGCCTTAAGAGGCCAGTAAAAAAATGTTGTTTCCCCACAGGGGAAACGTAATGTATGAATATTACAAAGTTATCATTAAAAGTGCAGTTTTAAAAATTAAATATACACGTAGAATTGAAAAAGTTGATAATAAAATGTAAGTAATAAAAAACTAAACAAATGTTGTATAAAATTTTTAATAGCTATCTACTCACGATTAAAAAAATTGACTGCGGTATTAATTGTTTTATTTATCTAATAAAAATAAAAGATTTTGATGTTAGATAATGGTATTATATCTAGGTATACCATTTTCTGTTTCAAGTACTAGTAACCTCCCTTGTAACAATATTAGATGTTTATGTCCCCCTACCAAGCGCAGACTGCTACTGCAACCATAGATTAATCTTAGGCAATTTACATATGCCGGTCTCTCTGGCCGAGGGGTTACAACACTTTCTCCGTAATCCCGTTTATCACGCAGAGTCTCGTAGCGGGCGAGAGCTGGAAGCGGTTCGACCCCCGCTGGTGACTTGCGGGATAACTGAGCCGGCCGCTCAGAAAGCAACGGCAAACTACTGAGCGTAATCTTGCCAAGAAATCAACAGACAGCTGAAAGATGCTGCTGTTGACAGCGATGTCCTGTAAAGGATATGCAACACAAAATATAATTTACATATAAACTTAAAGAAAGTCAAATATACAAATAGAAACGCAAAATCTGATCTACAGGCACTGAAGAGTGAGGATATAAAAGATAAACTTAACGTAGAGGTAAAGAACAGATTCGATGCATTGTCCAATTTGGCAATACAATATTATTTCAAGACGTCAGTGACCAATTGAAAATATAAAAGAAATCAGTCAAGAAGCTGCACTAACAACAATGATAATCCCCAAAATAAAGATAATAGGGCGCAAGAAATGGATGATGGAAGACATCTTAAAACTCATGGAAATAAGAAGAAATAACAAAAATAACAAGGAAATATACGAAGAGATTCACAGGAAAATTAGGAAGCTACTGCTATGCAAAGAGGCAAAAGAAACATGGCCTGAGGAAAATTGCAAGAAATTTGAAAACCAACACAACACCCAGAATACCAAATTAATGCACACAAGAATTAATGACATCACTAACAAAAGAACAGACACATCAACAGGTTGCCTAAAAACCAAAGATGGCAAAATCATAATAGAGAAAGATCAGATTTTACATGCGAGGTCAGATTATGTGAAAGACCTTTATGATGATACAAGACAAGAACAATATGATCATCTGAATAATATTGAAGGACCATCAATTTTGTTTGTCGGGGTGTTTTCCTTTTAGATATCTAGCAATTCCGCGAAGCCGGTCTCCTTGGCAAAGGTGTTAACGATTTTTTTC
>JACEFZ010024087.1:0-24859 GCA_014155875.1 Cepaea nemoralis | reverse complement strand
CCCCAAAGGTTCCTTGTTTAATTAAGTTTTTTTCTGGAGGGAGGAAGTGAATGAAGACGGACAAGCGCCCATGCTAGAACTCGTCTGAATCACTAATAGGAGAGAGAACGACTAAGGATCTGTGAACGGAATCTAACCAAGGCAGATAAGCCAAAGAAGGGAAAGACACGCAGAGTCCGAGGATTGCTACGTGCAGAAAGCCATTTGAGTTAAGAGGACCGCCAGCTAAGGAGACCGCTCATTAGTTGCAGTAAATGGCTAAACGTCAGATAGGACGACAATAGCCAGAGACACTGCGGTTGGAACCACGCAGGAGACTAAAAGTCAGATAGGACGGAAAGGTCAAGTGGGATCCTCGACAAGCGATTGATTGGGCAGAGACAAATGAAACCCAGAAGGACAACGGGACGACAGAAGCTCGAATGCATTGCCTGGGTAAACTGGAGATACCCAAGCGTACCGGGCATATCTAAATAAACAGATATTCATCTGAACAAAAAGGCCCCTGGGTATTCGGACTAAGTGAATGGGCCACTTATAGGCCTGCAGAACGGTTACTGCGAGGCAGACAAAAGGCCGGTGGGTATCCTAGCTTTAGTTCTTCGCTTTATGCGGTTAGTAGGTGATCATAGGTGGCATTCCCCTAACACCCAGTTGCATAGTCTATTATAATATCTATCTCTCCCTTGTGAGGTAATGCAGTATTGTATTATTAGAATTGATTATGCATTATGTGTCTGCAATGCATGTACTGTTTACTCTATGTGATCATGTTGTAGATTGTCACTCTGTTACTGTTCAGAAGAGGAATAAATATATGTTTGAGTTGCCTTTTATTTCGACTTGTCAGTCTGAAGTAATATAAGTTAGAGTAGCTTAGAGACCTTGTGAGGCTGTATACCTCTTCTATAGCCTAACATACACCACGAGACACTGATGGTGCAATAGTATAATTAACTATTGTTCTCTCGCGGAGACACGAACCTAAATCTTTCGTATCCATTACTCTCATCCTCTTTCTCCTTCTCTCTCTCTCTCTCTCTCCCTCTCTTTCCTTATCATCAAAGATAGTGCGTTGTAGGCAGAGTTCGACTGAGGAACGAACTTTTAGGCTTCACACTATTTATATAATTTCCCTCAATCCTCTTCTTTTTCTCCTCTCCCCTTCCTCCCTCTCTCCTTCTTCTTCCCTCTTTTCTCTCTGTCACAATGAGATCTTCAGTGTCTGTAAAGCGTTTCCTCTGGCCGCCTTGGGATCGATTACCACAGCTCACCTTAAAATGTTCGTTTAGGGAGTCTGTGATCTGGTATGCGAGAAGTCACCAGCCCAAAGTATCTGATTCTTCATTAGTAGAGTGTGGATACTAGGTGTCAGAGTCCGACAGGGGACAGCGATGCAGGGACATCGTTACGACCGCCAGGCGACTTAGCTCCCAGTAAGGGATGCAACCACTTCGTTGCGCCGCCAGGCGAATGAGTTACCGGCCTGCGAGATCGCTGGCTGACCAGCGGTCAGGCCGCCAACGCAAGACGCACGCCTGCCACGTGACGCCACGTCAGGCAGGAGGCAAGTTGCAAACCAGGTCCAGACAGCTCTGGGGACACGGTACAGGACGGACGTGTGATTGAGAGAAAGGCGTTGTATCGTTTCTGCATTGAAAGGCGAGTGTCTGGACATCTTGCGAGTCAGACTTGTGAACTGTATTGTGGATGTAAGTTGTAAAGTATCCATTATATATATTTGTGATCATCGTTCTGTATTTGATACGTTAATAAATCCATCGAACGATGTGTCGTTGAGTCTTACGTCAAATCACGTTGTAGTTGTATTGTCTCACACTTGTTAGGAAAGCGAGCCAAGTTTAAGACCCTGACATGTGTGAACGTGGAGGGCTCGTCCAGCTTTAATTTAGTGATATTTGAACGTGAATAGCTTGTCCTTGTTGAACGTTTAATTAATTAGATTTGAACTTAAATGTGATCATGGAAGGCTCATTTGATTGTTACTACATTATTTAAACATGTGTAAGACCATTTGTAAACGTACAATGCATACATTCTGTTTGATCCTGTAAGCGTGTAAAACATATGTGATTTGTGAAACTTGTCACCGTTTTGACCTTGTCGACATTGTGATCTTGTCGCCATTTTGACCTTGTCGCCATCTTGTAAACTTGATGTCTATGTCCTTACTGAATGTCATCTTGATGTAAGTGATGTGTCATCAATGTTGTAGAGTGTTAAGATACTTGTAGATTGTCTTTGTGCATTGAGTTTGTGGAACGAAAAAAGTGTTTGGAAAGAAAGTAACGTGTATTGTAATAAAATTGTTGACGGACAAACTTACGACATACAATTATACTCAACGCCAGACAAACCTAATCAACACTTAGTGACAAGCAGGCACACACCAACAAATAGACGCTAATTTATCTTCTTCCAAAATAAAAGCAGGTTTTTCCGTACCATCCGAAACCTTGCCGTAGAGGTCATTTGTAGTCCGAAGTAGCGACCCTACAGTTCCTAGCCCGATTTTCCAACCGTTCTTCACCGCATCCAGGGCACTTGAGTATACTTTTTTCTTTTCGTATACTTTAAAAATGCATTTTTAGGCACATATCGTCCATATAAACAGATTGTAACTTGTTGATTACTAACCACTTATAACATATTGTGTGTGGCTGGTATTTCATTGACATTTTTCCATCATGTCTTCATTATTTGATTTCATTGATATAGGGATAAAATTACAGTTACATGGTGATGAACTCACTAAGTGGAGTGAGGAGAAATACGCTGAATACCTACTAGTTCAGGAGAAAGCTACAGAACGCGAAGAAAGAGCAGCTGAAAGAGCTTTAAAGCAAGCAGAGATGGCTGCCAAACAAGGAGAGGCAGACACAGCCTTAAAGCAAGCCGAATTAGAACTGACAGCAAAGACAAAGCAAGCTGAGATAGATAGTGCACTGAAAAAGGCCGAGATCGAGAAAGATACAGAGCTGAAAAAGGCAGAAATAGCAGCTCAGAGTAAGAGAGAAGAACTGGAGTTACAGTTGAAGATGAAACAACTTGACACTGAGACTGCGATTAACAAAGAGTATAAGAAATCTGAGAGACTGGAGAAAGAAAACCAGTATAAGAAATATCAAGGTATTGTACGTAATTATACCTCGGGTGACTGCATCGCAGCCTTTACCCAGAATTTTGAAACTTTAATGGAACATTATCAAGTTCCACTGTCTGAATGGAATATTGTGTCTATGAGGAGTTTGTCAGGGGAACCTCTTAAAGTTATTGAAACCATCCCAAAGACCTCAGAAAAGATTACCATTATCTGAAATCTAAGATTATGGCACATTTTATGTTAGATGAGGCAGGTTACAGAGAAACAGGTCAGTAATTGAGCCCAAACCGACTCAAACGTTCTCTGACTACCTCTGCTTAGTCCGAGATATTTTCACCAAATGGACGTCAGCAGCCAAAATTGAAAAAAGTTATCAAAAATTGGAAGATCTAATCATTAGAGACAAAATTGTGTCATCTATTCCTTCAGCCTTTGCTAAATTTTTGTTAGAGAATGAATGCTCTAGTGTGGATGAAATTGAAAGACGGGGTTCGGCTTACTACACAGCCAACAAACATTGCTTGCTACTGAAGATACTAACATTAACTTTGTAGCAGCGGCTAATTATGACAAACAACCCTATAGTAGGCAGAAATTCTCGTAAGCCTACCTCTGAGAAGTTTTATCAGTGCGGGTATTGTAACCAGTCTCATCATCAGAGTGAGATGTGTGGATAAAAACCCTCGTTACAAGACGTACTTACAACACAGGGTAAATCAACGAAATCAAGAGCGTGAAACCTTCAAAGGGTTGACTAAATGTTTTTCTCTGTAAGGCGGTTCGGACACCATCGGAGGGATTGTGAGGGCAGGCAGATGACAAAAAAGCAGGTGCGCCTTGGATGACAGTTCCGCGTCTGAAGAAGAAGAGCCAGAGAAACATCCTGTGAACTCATCACAGGCTGTTGACATATTCAACGCAAACAAATGCTATGTTTGTAATACTTTCTATGAAGATGGTATTTTTAAAATGCGGTCATACCATCCCTATTGCCAATGAAGAAGCTAATTCAGTACTAGGTTCAAAGGGCAGAATAAACATCCATCACGGATATGTAAATGGCAAATATGCTACAGTCCTTCGTGACACAGGAAGTACAATCATTGGCCTGAAAGAACGTTCATATTGCCTACAGATTACACAGGCAGACACGTAACATGTAGAACATTCTCAGGCAATATTGAGAGATACCCATTAGCATCGGCATATATGATACACCTTTCCTCACTGGGAAAGTAAGTGCGCTGCACTAACCAGTCCAGTTGTGATATAATTATTGGTAATTTATCTGAGGTAAATGATAAACCTCATGACATAACATCTTCATGTAATGATGATACCATAACATCACCATCAAATGTCATCAATGAAAATGTCACACCACCTATTGATTTTAATGTAGCTAATGTAGCACTAAGTTCTCATGACATCATTGAAACTATGTTTCCATCATCATCATCTGATATCATTGAGTGTCGTGAACGCAGTAACAAGAGCTACTGCTAGAGTGCAAGATGAAGTAAATCAAACTGAGGCGATACAATTGCTCAGCCCAGTTTCACTACCTACTAACACCATGAAGGCAGCATTTGTAACTGCCCAACAAGCTGATCCTTCATTGTCAAAATACTTTGACCTGATCGGGCGAAAGCCAAAAGTAACCAAGAATGCAAAATGGCATTTTGCTTTGAAAAATGACATACTCACTAGGTATTACACCAGAGGTGACAATACCACAGAGCAAACTGTTTTGCCAACTAGTTATCGCAAACAAGCCTTACATCTTGCACACGATATACCTCTTGCAGGACATATGGCATACGTTAAGACAGATCAAGGTTATTGACACAATTTCACTGGCAAAATTTTGCAATGACATTAAAAAAGGGGAAAGGGAAAAAAAAATTTTAAAAAAAAAACCCCCCCAAAAAAAAAAGATAAAATTTTAAAAAAAGGGAAAAAAAAGGGAATAAAAAAAAAAAAAAGGGGAAAAAACAAAAAAAAAAAAAAAAAAAATAAAAAAAAAAAAATTTTTTAAAAAAAAAAAAAAAAAAAAAAAAAAAAAAAAAAAAAAAAAAAAAAAAATTTAAAAAAAAAGTTAAAAAAAAAAAAAAAAAGGGGGGAATTTAAAAAAAAAAAAAAAATTAAAAATTAAAAAAAAAAAGAATTTAAAAAAAAAAAAAAAGGGAAAAAAAAAAAAAAAAAAAAAAATTTAAAAAAAAAAAAAAAATTAAAAAAAAAAAAAAAACAAAATGGGAAGGGAAAAAAAAAGTAAAAAAAAAAAAAAAAAAAAAAAAAAAAATTTGAAAAAAATTTTTTTAAAAAAAAAAAAAAAAATAAATTTAAAAAAAAAAAAAAAAAAAAATAAAAAAATTGAAAAAAAAAAACAAAAAAGAAAAACAAAGGGGAAAAAAAAAAAAGAAAAAAAAAAAAATCAAGGGGAAAAAAATAAAAAATTTCTAAGGGGGAAAAAACCCGAAAGGGTTTAAAAATTTTAAAAAACGCCCCCAATTTTTCCAAAAACCCCGGCCGAATTTTAAACATCCATGGGGCCCCCATCAAACACAATTAGAGGGAATAAATTTATTTAACCCTTACAAGGAACGTTAACATCCAAAAAAACATAACTTAAGAAAAATAACAAATTTTTTTAAAAAGGGCGATCCCAATTTTTAAGGGGCTACTTATTCTTTCCCCTGGCCCAAATTTTCCAAAAAAAAATCAATTTAAAATGTTTTTTTCCCCTACCGGAAAACTGAATTTTTAAAAATTTCGGGGTCTTGAGCCCATGGCAAAAACGAAGAACCCCGACGAACTGGGAGTATTCTTTTCCGTAGCATTTTTTTGGGAGGTTGCGTAGACGGAAAAGAGCGCTTTTTCGCTTTTGCCAACCCTTTGGGGCCAAAAGGTGGAAATTTCCCCTTTTGGGGTTTTGTTTTAAAGCCCCCAGCCACCCAAAATTTTACCTTTTTGTTAACTGAACCTTTCTACCCCAAAAGTACTTAAACCCATATCATCATACTCATATGTGACATCATTGCGTGAAAGAATCATCAAATCTTGTGTTATTGCAAAGAATGCACTAAAACTATCTGGTGCCTACTTATAGACAGTATGCTGACAAAGGTAACAGGACAATAACATTGACACCGGGACAGGACATTCTTCTTCTGCTACCTAGTGACAGACACCTTCTGACTGATTCTTGGCAGGGACCTTTTAAAGTGACAAGACAGATTTCACCTGTAGACTACGAGATCCTTATAAAAAACAAACACAAAATATTTCACATAAATATGCTAAGACCATACCACAACAGAGACGACGAACAAGACGATACAACAGCTTGTACAGTGATAATAGATCACGAAGACGACGATGCTAGTGACGAAATTCCAACACCTGCATTAGACACGACAGACTGCTTGAAGGAGATCAAAATCAACCCAAATTTAACTCAAGCAAACACAGACAGTTGTAAACAACTTATACAACAGTACAACACCATCTTTTCCAACAACCCAGGACAAACAGAATTAATACAACATCACATCGCACTCACATCAAACACACCCATTAGATGCAGACCATACACCATCCCATTACATTACAAGGAACAGTTACATCAAGAAATCATCAACTTAGAGAAAAATAACATCATAAGACGATCCCAATCAGACTACTCATCTCCCATGGTCATAGTACGAAAAAAGGACACTACAATAAGACTGTGCATCGACTACCCGAAAACTGAATAAAATAACTGTTCTAGATCTTGAGCCTATGGCAAACACTGACGATCTTCTGACAGAACTGACAGACGCTAGGTTCTTTACGACTGTAGACATGGTGAAAGGTTACTGGCAGATTGCTGTAGACGAACAGAGCAGACATCTGACAGCTTTCGCCACACCTTGGGGACTGTACGAATGGTGCAAACTTCCATTTGGGCTTGTTAACGCCCCAGCCACATTCGTACGTATGACACGACTACTGCTAAGAGACATTCCTAACATAATTTGCTATATTGACGACATATGCATTCACACAGAGACAATGACGGAGCACATTAAGACATTAGACCAAACATTTGAACGGATCAGACAGCACGGACTGACAGTGAAGCCTGCAAAAGTAGACATAGCCTACCAGGAAATATCATTCTTGGGTTACAAAATATCCAATGGCTTTGTCACGACAGACGATAAAATTGTGTCCAAGATACTAAAACTCTCACTTCCGACTACTAAAAAACAAGTCAGAAGTTTGCTAGGCCTAATCAATTACTATAGGCAATTTATTCCTGATTTTTCGGAACTGACCGAGGTATTTACTAATTTACTAACAAAGGATAAACCTGAGAAAATTGTACACGATCAATGCCTAAAAATCGCATTTCATAAAGTGCTATCATGTTTTTCCGATAAGAATAAACATAATCTTATCCTTAAATTACCCGATATCCGTTTACCTTTCAGATTACGCACAGATGCTAGCTCCGTAGCGATTGGAGCAGTCCTGTTGCAGGAGTATAACAACATTCTCCACCCAATTTATTTTGTATCCAGGAAATTGAAGGCCCGAGAGCGGGCATGGTCCATTCCTCAATTGGAAGCCCTAGCTTTAGTAGTAGGTATCACCAAATTGTCTAGATTTCTTCTAGGACGCCATTTCATCGTAGAATCGGACAGCAGCCCCTTACGATGGATGAATTCAGGTGTGCCATCGAACCATATGATAGCGCGTTGGTCTCTGAAACTTCAAGATTATAGCTTTGAGGTTCGACATATCCCAGGCAGAAACCAATTCAATTGCCGATCTTTTGTCACGTTGTCCGACCGACCCAGTGAGCACCAATGTCTGAGTGCAGTAGGTAGAAATACACTCAGACCGACACAGCCATTTAGCAGTGAATAGTGTTTTTTTCATTCACGAAAAGCTGTGTAATGTCTACAATATTGTGATAGGGATTACTCCCGTTATATATAGTGTTCTTATTTTACTAGTTCATGTAATGATTGTCGTGTATAAATGGGCAGTATGTGGTAGAAAGCGAACTTTATTAACTGTATATATTAAGTACAAGAACAGTGTCACATTCGCACTTACCTGAAGCGAATTATCCAACGTGACAGTGATAACTTCGTGTTGAATCTTCCAGGAACATTTTAATGACGAGTGTGAAAGTAAAAACTGAACAGTGACGACTTTTCTACACCTCTGCAGTGAACCGAAATCTTTAATGTTCGACTGAAACATCTAACACATGAACATTCGATCGTAATCCAGAAGATTGTGTAACAACATTCAACACGAACTTTGAGAACAGTGTACCTTCCTTAAACTACATCAACCGGAACAGGTGTGTTCTATAAGCTTTACCATCAGCTGATTTTAGAGCTCGTGTGTACTTCCGGATTAATTAGAAATTTAGAACAAAAATAGCAGACAACATATAAAAGATTAAAAAGTTTTGACGATTCTAAAATGTTTAGGATTCTATAAAATTGAATACACGAATTGTGTGTTTATTTATTTCTCTAATGTAATCTTAGAATCATATCTTGATTAACGTATTCATATTACCGACTTTTTCTCGTTAATATGAAGAAACGTCAAGCAATGACACTAAGAAAATTAAATAGTTATTGTAAATTATTGTGTTTCACTAATGTTAAAATTATTCCCCTTTCATTTATTGTTATGACATTTTCACACAAAGGGCCATAATTTGAAATGTATATGCTAATGTGTTGTGTGTAATATAACATGTTGTTGTTAAAGTGTTGACACCACAGGCAGGCATCTACTGGGCATAGCAGAGGGTTGCCAACATTGTATACCAACACAATAACTCCTGGCCAAGTAGGGACAGGGTTTGAGTGTTTTATACGACTTATATAAAGTCGTATTTCAGTCTCGCGAGATGGTTTTTGTTTCAAGAACCATATTATTATTTTTTTTTCAAATTGCGTTGACGTAGATGCGTGAAGCTGGTGCTACTGATCCGACTGGGTGATAATACGATTGAGGTAACCAGCCATCGAGAGGGTGAAGCCTGATATGTGTTGAACATGAAGCACCACATGTCTTTGTACCCAACTCCCAGTTCTTATATATTTCTATGCCATGTGTATAATTTTGATAACGTTGTGTATAACAATGGAAAGGTAGACTCTGACAAGGGTATACTATTAACCCAACAGGTACAGGACATTATACATGAAAGACGACATCTTTCATGGAGTTTACCGGGGGAGCGTGTCAGAGTCCGACAGGGGACAGCGATGCAGGGACATCGTTACGACCGCCAGGCGACTTAGCTCCCAGTAAGGGATTCAACCACTTCGTTGCGCCGCCAGGCGAATGAGTTACCGGCCTGCGAGATCGCTGGCTGACCAGCGGTCAGGCCGCCAACGCAAGACGCACGCCTGCCACGTGACGCCACGTCAGGCAGGAGGCAAGTTGCAAACCAGGTCCAGACAGCTCTGGGGACACGGTACAGGACGGACGTGTGATTGAGAGAAAGGCGTTGTATCGTTTCTGTATTGAAAGGCGAGTGTCTGGACATCTTGCGAGTCAGACTTGTGAACTGTATTGTGGATGTAAGTTGTAAAGTATCCATTATATATATTTGTGATCATCGTTCTGTATTTGATACGTTAATAAATCCATCGAACGATGTGTCGTTGAGTCTTACGTCAAATCACGTTGTAGTTGTATTGTCTCACACTTGTTAGGAAAGCGAGCCAAGTTTAAGACCCTGACACTAGGCATGGCCGCTCTTTCTAAGACTTCAGTGTCTGGGATCTTGTCTTGCCATTTAATCTTCAATAGCACACTGTGTGGAAGTGGTTTAATTTCCTGGCGTTTCGCTGGTAAAGAGTCCAGGTTTCACAAGCATAAAGCAGTGTGGATAATACAACTGCTTTGTAGACTTTCAGTTTGTTTGCAGGCTAATTCCATTTCTTACATGTTTTACATATTTACATATTTAGTACATATTTTAGTACAGTCTGCCAAAGGCCGTGCTGGCCTTGGAGATTCTTGCATTCGGTTAACCTACCAGCTCTCTATCGAAATTTGCTATCCCGGATACTACGTTCGAAAAACAGCTGCGGGTGATTTGAAAGCAGTCCGCCTCCTGCTGGTTGCATACAGGTATGAGTGCCGGTGGTTCAGAAAGCAATGACAAACTACTGAAAGTAAACTTGCCAAGATATCACAAACAGCCAACAATTCTGAGGTTGACTGCGACGTCCTGTAAAGAATATCCAACTAACTACTACGTGCTTACCTACAGATGTAGGTACATGATTTTGAATCCGTGTGGGCGACGAACTTTTAAATTGACTTGGGCAAAAGACATACAAATAGTGAATGGATATTTTACAAATACTGAGTGTGACAGTTTACTAATCTTATAGGCAGCACTTTACATATATTTTGAGCAGCCCTTTAAACATATTTAGAGCAATAATTTACATATATTTACAGTTAGAGTAACAGCTTGAAAATATAAAACAACAATGTATGTAGAGCAATAGTGTACAAATATTTAGAGCATAGTTTCCAAATACTTAGCGCAATAATTTACAAATATTTAGAGCATAGTTTCCAAATACATAGCGCAATAATTTACAAATATTTAGAGCAATACTTTACAAATATGTAGATCAAAATGTTACAAATATTTAAAACAATAGATTTCATATATGTCGATCAATTGTTTATAAATATTTAGAGAAAAGGTTTACAAAGATTTAGGGCAACAGTTTACAAATATTTAGGGTAGAAGTTTACACATACGTGACCTAAGGGCAACAGTTTACTAATACCACATATTTAGGGCAACAGTTTACAAACATGCAGTGCAACAGTTTGCATATTTTAGGGACAAGAGTTTACAAATGTTTAGGGGAACAGTTTGCACATTTTTAGGGCAATTGTTTACACACAGGTCGGTAATCAGTAATTGATCAGTAATTGAACGTTCTATAGAAGTAAACAAAGATATAAATCTTTGCTTCATTAACTACACAAAGGCATTCGATAGAGTAAGACATGTCAACATGGTAGATATGCTTGCAGATCTAAAATTGATGGGAAAGACATTAGACTTATAAAATCATATATTGGAAACAACAAGCTGCTATAAAGATTGATAATGAAGTAGGTCAATGTAAGCCTATTAAGAGAGGTGTGAGACAGTGATGTGTAATGTCTCCAGATCGTTTTTCCCTATACAGTGAAAATATTTTCAGAAATGTGGAAGATATAAATGGAATCATCACCGGAGGGCGAAACATCAATAACATTAGATATGCACATGATACAGTATTGATCTGCAACAATTAGTAGATGCGGTTGTTTCACACAGTGAACAACTTGGGTTAGAATTAAAATATGGTCGTTACCAGGAAGAACGAAATACGACAATGTAATATACAAGTAAATGGGACTATTCTTCAACAAGTGAATCGGTACAATTATCTCGGAACAGTCATAACATACTTCTGTTCCAAGGATTGGTGCTTTCACGCATCGAGTATGCCCTGGCCATCCTCACTGTCAGCCCTACACAGATTGGAAGACTCGAAAGGGTACAAAACGAAGCCATGCGCATCATTTTGGGCTGCACAAAAGACACCAGTTGTGTAGCAATGAGATACCTCCTTGACTTCCCGACAATGGAACACAGGATCAAGATCTGGAGAGCTCGTGCATACTTAAAAATAAGTACAGATGAGCAGCACCCTCTGCATGACGCTATATTCAGAGAAAAAGGTGATAGGCTAAAGAGAAACAAATCATGGATGGGTCGGGCGGAAGATGTCGTCAAACAGGTCTGCAGTCTTACCAGTATCAACCCCGGCGAAGGTATGGGTGCCGGTACCTCCAGCTTTTAAGTGCACTTTCTCCTGCATTATCACACTCGACAGACGGTGCAGAGAGCAGAACCCTGTCGCTGTCAATGCAGAAGTCAACGCGCTCATCTATGAACACTCAGATAGCCCCGAAGTGCTCATCTATACAGATGGATCTGTTGTAAAGCAGCAGAGAAGTGCGTGGATATTTACAGCCCGTTCAGCGGGCCGAACCGTTCAAGAATCCAGTGGTGCCCACTCTATGACCACGAGCAGCATGACGATGGAGGTGATGGCAGTTACACAGGCTTTCATATGGCTGGAATCACAGCATTATACCAACGTGTGTGTACTAAGTGACTCAATGAGCATGATTCAGAAGGTCGAAGCTGGATCTGTACGTAGACAGTGGACTGAGACGCTGCGGAAGTCTGTTGTCCGTAAAGTCACTTTCATCTTCGTCCCGTGACATGCGGGAGTCGAGGGAAATGAACGAGCTGATAAACTGGCTGGCTCTGCACCCTCTGTAGATGGCCAGCCCATGGATCGTGCCGATGTTATTAACGTTCTCAAAGATATGGCGAGAACAGAGGACTTTGACGGCAGTGAATCCACATCGCTGTCCAGGATGAAAGACTTGGGAGTAAGAATCGGCACGGTCAGACGCGAGAGATACATCGGGAAAACGAGGTGCCTCGTCAACCAACACAGAACTGGCACTATTAACCACCGGACGCTGATGCATATGCTGGGGGGGGGGGGGGGGGGATCTGAGCACCTATGGACCTGTCCGGAGTGCAATGTAGATACCCCAACTGATAACTGATAACTGATAACTGGTAGTCATAACATCTGATGGGAGATGCCTTGAAGAGATTAGAACAAGAATCGCCATGGCGAAAGTAGCCTTTAGCAAGATGAAAACATACTGACCAATAAAATGATGTCAATTAGAAACGAGAATAAAGAGTGTTGAGATGCTACACAGAGCCCGTACTTTTTTAATTGGATGTAAAACTTGGACAATGAGGAGTCAAGCTGAAAAAACATCTGATGGCTGTGGAAATGTGGTTTTTGAGGAGAGTGCAAAGAATACCACGGACAGACAGAAAAACCAATTACCATTACAAAGAAACTACAAGAAAGAAATGAAAATCGTAAATTGATTAGAGAAATTAGACGTATACAGTCAACATTTTTTGGCTATGTTATGAGAAGAAATAAATTGGGGAACTTGATGATAACTGGCGAAATCGAGGGGAGGAGAACAAGGGGAAGACAGAGAAGTAAATACCTGGACGGCTTGACCACGTCGCATGGTCAAGACAAGAACACTGAGCTGATCCATGACTCTGGTGATCGAGTGAAAGGGCGAGTCATGACCGCCCACGCTTATGGCACATGATGATGGATGGTTTACACATATTTAGGGCAACAATTCACATATATGTAGAGAAATAGTTTGCATACTTTTGTGGCAACATTTTACACATATTTAGGGCAAAGATGTTCACACATTTAGGCAATATTCAAATCAACCACAACGAAGTTATAATTATGTTCTTACAGAAATATCTTTCAGCGCATGAGACAGACGCAAGCAATTTGAAAATAATAATTTAAGTCAATAGCAGACTATGCCTCCCCACTGCGCCAGAATATTGGAACATGAACATAAAAAATGAACAGAGCGGAATACACCAGACTTCCATGCTGTGCTTTTTAATTACATTGCCCAGTTGTTCCCAACCTGTGGGTTGATAAGCTCTGAGATACCAAAATGTTGTCTGGTGGGACCTTTTGGTTATTTTTTATCGAAGTTATATTTATAGGAAATTTCGATACGAGTTTAACACTTACTTTATGTCAATATGGCTACATTGCAATATTCTACTGTTGGTTATACAGTGTGTTCGTAAAGGCTCACTACACTTTGTATGTAGAACACATTTGAAAAAAATGAAGTACATGATGTCATCATATAATGTGCTCCACAGTCCATCATGAAGTAATATGCAGCGAATGACTGTCGTCTACATGAGTAATTCCTTGCACTCCAAACAGAATGGTGTTATCAACGGAAGAAAGCATTTTATCAAATTTGTTCTACATACAAAGTGTAGTGAGATTTTACAAACACCATTAATATTTTATTAAGGAGCGGCTGGCAGAGTGGCTAGAATGCCTGGTTCTCCTACGGGAAACATTGGTTCGAATCCTACGGTAAGGTGTGGATATTTTTCTGTCGGAAGCAAAAAGAAATCCTAACCTGCACAGTTCGTGGCGACTGCACTAGCCAGGCTGCCTTAATTTCTCAGGATCAAGACCTCCCCCAATTCTGCACCGCAAGGTACTAAAGGCAGTAGATGGCAGTTTGGCATGGCAGGTTATAATATTGTGTGTGTGTGTGTGTTGTTTTTTTTATAAACAAAAAGGGGTTGCTTAAGTTCATGGTGGCTGTGGTCTACTGGAGTAATTCCGTGCACTCCAAACATAATGGTGTTAATACTGGAAGAAAGAAATTTGTAAAATTTGTTCTACATACAAAGTGTAGTGAGACTTTACAAACACCTTGTAATATTTTATTGGGGAGCGGCTGGCCGAGTGGCTAGAAGCCTGGTTCTCCTACGGGAAATCCTGGCTCGAACCTTCGGTAAATTGTGGATATTTTTCTGTCGGAAGCAAAATGAAACTCTAACCTGCACAGTTCGTAGCGACTGCACTAACCAGGTGGTCTTAATTCCCCGGGCTCAAGACTCCCCCATCCCCTGTTCTGCACCGCAAGGTACAATAGGCATTAGATGGTAGACTGGCATGCCAGGTTATAATATATGCTTTTTGATAAACAAAAAGGGATTGTTTAAATTCATGGTGGCTGTCAGTAAAATTAAATAAAGAACTCGTTACCATGTCAATAAGGGTGTCGGCTATATGGTGCTAACCTCAGATTTATACAGATCAGTCGGCACCCTGGGAGCCACGGCTGTAGTAGTTAGATGCTCGCCAGCCAGAATGGTGGTCGTGGGACTCATCCGGTGAAATCGATAATCTTGGCCCGTAAACCTCTTTAACTGCATTACTTGCACATTACGGTCGGTGTGTAGGGTTTACTTGGATATTATAAAGAGCTAGTCGTGGGTTACTTAGCTATTATAAAACGGATTCCCAACTCCAGACAATTTGGGAATCACTGACACCGAGCTCAGAGACAATAACGTGACCTCGCTGACGCAGAACGTGACCCAATAACATCCCCATAACATTAGTGTTGTTGTGACCACAATAAGCATAACATGGTTCAGATACGTCGCTTGCAAACTGCAATATTTATATAAATATGATGTCTTGCTTTGTTGTTGTTCACGCAAGCTGCTTATTGTCAGGAAAATTTACTTGTAGCGTAGCTACATAATGGAGTCTCCGTAGCGTAGAGACTAGTCGTTCGCTTAGCGGTCCTGTGATCATAGGTTTAAATCTCCAGCAAGGAAGATTTTTAAAATTGACATTTGATCTCAGGTACTTACAAGATAGTTTCATATCCTTTACAGGACGTCGCAGTCAATCCCAACATTTATTGGCTGTTTGTTATTTCTTGGCAAGTTTATGTTTAGTAATTTTCCATTGCTTTCTGAACGACTGGCACTAATACCATTGTATGAAATTTAACGCAACGCGGTCTGCTGCCAAATCACCCCCAGCTATTTTGAACGCGGTATGCGGGATTACGAATTGCGTCCGAACCGGTATTGAACCAGTCCGAAATCGTTAAAGAAAAAACAACACACACATAGATAGGGCCTTTTGAATTTAAATGTGACAGAAGTATTCTTTCACTATCGTGGATCAAAATGAAGGAAATACTGGCATTCTACAAGATCTACATATCAAAGAAATCTGGCTCAATATCAGCATCGTGTCTCGAAAACGGAAATACAAGGTGCATTTTTAATAACTGTGCAGTGTTTGAACATACTGCCGGTCGAAGTTTTGTATTTACCTATTATGTTGCATGAGTTTTACAGAGGGTGAATACAAAACTTGGACCGGCAATATTTTCAAACACTGCACAGTCATTAAACATACACCCTATAAGTTGGCCATATTAAACGTCACAGTAGCTTGAAGAGAACAGTGATGGAGGACAGTTCCTGGTTGAAGAGGCAGGGGTCGACATACACGATGTTGTACAGACTGCGCTGAAGTCGCCTTGGGAATCAACATGCTTTTGTCAGGAGAACTGGAAGGCATGGAGAAACTGCTCCTCGGGTCGTGAATTAGCAGAGCTCTGCACATGATCTGATATATGATGATGGTGGATGTCGGATACGTATGTGATTGATGGCTCAACCCCACAGAGATAAATGATGAAAAATCATTTTTCCCAATGTGATCCTGCCCGTTTAATTAATTTAGCTGTACTGACTCAATTGTTGAGACCAGAAATAGAGTTTTGGAGAACCAAGGAATACCTTTAGGAAATACTGAAAAAGTTGTACTCCTTTTTATACCCAATTTATTCCTTAAGTGGTTCCTTGCCTCTCTTCTACCAACTAATTAATTCTATCTAGGGTAATTTAAAACAGTTTGTTTATGACAAGTAAAATACAATCAATACATGACATGACCTCAGTTTTTATGATTTAATAAACACAAATATGGATTTTGTAAATTGCATTCAAAATTACAATTTCCTGTCATAAAATAAGGACATATACATATACATTAAATATTACAGACTTGATGTGCCCATGATAAGGTAGATATTAACAGTTTAGATTTTTCGCAGTGGCATGTAATGCTAATCTTTTACTGGCCTAGAGGATCTGAAAAAAAGAACTGTCTGCAATCAGGATTCTCCACTTCCAGCTTTGAGAATCACTCTGGCTATCATCAATTGTAGTATTAAGTGTTCCTGGGTGTAGTAGAACATAAGTTGGCTCTTGGTTTTCTTTTCTCACAGCAGATAATTGCTTAAATAAAGGTTACCTCTCCTATGAGACAAATGGAATGGTTGCAGGTAGATAAGTTTTTGCGCTACTCTATCAAGGGCATCACTCAACCATGTGCTCACTCAACAGGTGCTGCATTCAATCTTCACCAAGTCAGGTCTGGATTGACATGAATAAGACCACTACCTTATTTCCAGAATGACCTCAACATGTCGACACGTTTCATGATTTGAATGAGATGCAATTTCTTACAGCGATTTCGTAGGCTGAGGATTTTCTTTTCTAGTGAATTTTGAAACTCTCTCACTCCTTCCACTGCTTCAGTTCTTATGTCTCATGCTGACTGATGAACAAACAGGCCATGTCGCTCTGCACGCTGCTATTTATACGGTCCTTTCCCAGTGAACGTTTCTCATTGACAACGGGTATATTAAATCTTGGATCGTACAATTGTGGAACAAACCAATTCTGTTTCGGTGAAATCCGATTTTGTCGTCCTGGATTTATTTAATGCGATGTTACGTTTTGTGAAAATATATCACATGGCTCCCCTCTCAGACTGTTGTTCGCCTGAAGAACAGTAGCTTTGAGCAAGCGTAACAAGCTTATATTTCCTCTAATCCTTACTTCTCCCATTATTTCTTTTTTCCTCTGATTCTTGTACAGAATCTTCAATAGGATGTCTGCTGAGAAAGTCTGCTCCTACATTCATCCTTCCTGGAACATATTCTACTTGGAATGAATACGGTTGTAGAAGTAACGACCATCTCATTGGTCGAGCGTTTAAGTTTCTGGATTCTGCCAGGAACGTGAGAGGTTGATGATCGCACTGTATTGTGAAGTGTTTCCCATACAGGTACGCCTGAAACTTCTCTACTGCCCATACTAAAGCTAAACATTCTTTTTCAATGGTAGAATAATTGCGTTCGGCTGAATTCAATTTTCTACTGGCATAGGCAACTGGAAAGAGCATTGATTTATCCTCATCCATTCCTTGTAATAAGGTGGCACCAATTCCCATGTTGCTTGCATCCGTCCTAAGTATCCATGGACGCGTTAGATCTGGTAGATGAAGAACTGGTTTTGCTGTTAAAGCTTTCTTTAACTCCGCGTAAGCTTTCTCGCAGTCAGCAGACCAAACAACATTCTCTGGTTCCCCTTTCCGAGTGAGATTTGTCAACGGAGATGCGAGGGAATTGAAGTTCGGGATGTATCTTTGGTAAAATCCACAGAGAGATACAAAAGATCGAACATCCTTTTTGGTTCTGGGTCGCGGTGCATTTCTTAGTTTCTCCACATTACCATCATGAGGTTGCATTTTGCCTTGAGATATTGTGTGTCCCAAAAAGTCTAATTGCCTGAACCCAATCTGGCACTTCTTTGGTCCTGCGGTCAACCCCACTTCTTTCAGGCGGTTGAATAGTATCTTCAATATCTCAAGATGTTCCTCGAATGTTTCTGTAGCAATCAGGATGTCATCCATGAAGTTGCTAAGACGTGGATTTTCCAATGGTCCTAAAAGTTTCCTCATCATGCGAGTGAAGACACTAGGCGCATTGCTTAATCCGAAAGGCAGAACGTTAAATTCATAGTGTCCATCAGGCGTGCTGAAGGCTAACCATGGTCTAACTTCCTTTTTCACTGGGATTTGATAATATTCTTTGCTGAGGTCTATCTTTGTGAAGTATTTTGTTCTGTTGACGCTGGTGAAAAGTTGATTTTGATCGGGCAGTGGTTCCGGTTGGAACTCTGTTACCGCATTCAGCTGCCGATAATCAATGCATAATCTATGTGCACCACTGGGTTTCCTCAATAAAACTACACTTGCATTGTAAGGTGATTCAGAAGGTGATATTATCCCAGCTGAAAGCAATTGTTGAATTTCATCTTTGAGAGATTTGGCTTTGGCGTATGGAACAGGGTAGGTTTTGACTCGCGCAGGTGTTGTATCCTTCAACTTCATGTCGAATTCTTCAAGATTTGTTAATCCTGGCTTGTCTGTTAGTATCTCTGCATAATTCTTTAAGCACTCTCGAATCTGCTGCTGCTGATCCGTCGTTAACGTTGAACTAATGTCCACATCTCGATAAGTCTCATTGAATTGCAGTGGATACTCCACTCCCATTGAGTTTCCATGCTCAACTTCTGTTGCTACAGCCATAGCTATCAAATGTGCTGTCTCGGTGGGGGGTCTCTCGTTGTACTTTCGTAACAGGTTGAGATGAAAGATTTTTCCTTTCCCCTTTATAGCGATCTTGTAGTTTGTTCTGGAAATTTTTTCCTTTACTACATAAGGTCCTTTCCAACCGATCTGCAACTTGTTTTGACTCGTGGGAAGAAGTAGTAACACTTTTTCTCCCACCGCTAACTCTCTATCTTTCGCTTTCTTGTTGAAATTTTGGGCCATTCTACGCTGCGCTTTTCGTAGATTGCTTGCGGCTAATTTCCAGCCAAGTTGAAGTCGTTGTTTTAACTCTTCCACATATGCGGATGCAGTCACAACAGTTTCATCAACTGAATCATCAGTCCATGTACGAAGTAAAGCTTCTAATGGTCCCTTGATCGGCCGACCGAACAACAATGTTGCTGGTGCAATTCCCGTAGATTTGTGTGGTACTTCGCGGTACGCAAAAAGTGCTGCCGGAATGTATGTATCCCACGCCTCTGGTTTTTCTTGAGCTAGTTTCTTCAAGATGGTTATTAGGGTCCCATTAAATCTTTCCACAGCTCCGTTTGAAGCAGGGTGGTATGGAGAAGTACATATCTGCCTAGATTGGAACATTCTAAACACTTCCTCCATCAACTTCCCTTTGAACTTCGATCCGTTGTCAGTCAAGATCCGGATTGGAAATCCTAATCTTGTAAATATTCCAAGTAGAGCTTCTGCTACATGCTTGGAATCACTCGAAGGCATCGGCACAGCTTCCGCCCACATCGAGCATGTGTCTACTAGTGTTAGTATGAATCGATTCCTCTTCTTTGTCAGGGTGAGAGGTCCGACTATGTCCACAGCCACTTTCTCGAATAGTGTGCCAGTGATGGGCATTTCCCCTAATGTCGCTGGTGGTGTCCAGTGCTTCGGGGCTACTCTCTGACATTCTGGGCATGATTTGACATATCGTTGAATGTCCGCGTTCATTCCAGGCCAGTAGTAGTGAGTTGAGATTCGTTGCATGGTTGCGTTGATTCCCATATGTCCGTTAAACGGCATACTATGTCCCATCTCCAGTATTTGTGTTCTGTAAGTAGTTGGAACAACCAGTTGAGAATACTCTTGTCCTAACTTTCCTGCCTTTCTGTGAAGAATTCCATTCTTCATGTAGAAATCACCCTTCCCAGGAGGTGTATGTGATTTTGGCAACTTACGGAAGCACGTCCCAAGAGAGCTATCTGTTGCTTGGGCTTGTTTTAAATCTTCGGGCTGAAGATTCGCTGGTGTCGTAGTCGTTGGAGTTTCCTTGGCCTGTTGGCGTGTAGTCACCGCTGATGCTATCATTGGGTGTACTGGTTCTCCTAAAAAGACGTAGCGACATCCAAGCATGACAGGGTAGATTGGATCTTCCATGACCGCTGCTCTGATTTCTCCCGTAACATAGCGTGAAGTTATGCTGACCTTGGCAACAGGAAGTGTCATAGGTACGGAACTTTTCAGAAATCCCTGTATTTCGACGGTTTCATCTGTAACTTGCTCTGGGTTTACCAATGAGGCTTGTACAATTGCGTCGAAAAATAAACCTGTATCATAGAGACATTCCACTGTCCATCCATTCACGTTGACAGATTCTATGACTGGCAGTTTGGAGTTGGTATTCCGTTGCATGTCCATATTGGAATGAGTATTATGGTTCCTTCTCGCTGCTTTAGGTTTTACTGCACAGGCTGTGGTAAGAGGTTGAGGCTTCTTTTTGCAATCCCTTGTGTTATGAGTATGAGTTTTACAATGGCTGCAGTAGCGCTTCTTCTCCCACTTGACCTGCTGGTTTTGATTTGTAGTGGTCTTATTTGATCCATTCGATCCATTTGGTTTGCTGGATTTCGGTTCTCCTTTATCTTTGGTCTTCTGAGGGAATTCGCGAGGAAGATTACTGGTATTTCGTTGATTACCTCCCGCCTCTTTCTGCGACTTTTCATATCTCTCTGCCAAAGTAATGATCGACTCCAATCTCTCAGCTCCATTCTGTGTTAAAAATGCTCTCATGTCCTGAGACATTTTCTGTTTGAGTTGATCTATCAGAAACATTTCTTGTAGATCCTGGTAGGTTCCCTCAAATGTAGGCATGGTACACCATTTGTTTTGGTAGGATCTTAGTCGCTCTACGTATTGAGAAAAATTATCTCCGGCTTCCTTCCGAGCAGTCCTGAACTGTTTCTTGTAGTTCTCTCCGTCTATCTGGAATCTGGCTAATAAGGCTTGTTTTAGGATGTTATAATTGCCCAACTCCTCCGGTCGTATCCTAGAAAATACTTCGTAAGAAATTCCGCGAAGTCCTTGTGACAATTTAACTGCCCATTTGGTCTCCTCCAATCCGCACATCACACACATCCTCTCGAATCTTGATAAATAATTTTCGATGATGTCTGTTTGTTCGTTGAAAGGTTCTAATGGAAAAGACATGACGTTCACTTGAACTGAAGCTGCTTTCCCTGGTGGTTCAGCTAAAGATCTACTTTGATCTGTCGAGGGATTATGTTGGTTCATGATTTCCTGTCGTCGTAACTCGGTTTCATTGTCCAACCTCCTCATTTCCAGTTCACTGTTGTCGTCTTCTTTCTTCTTGTTCTCTGTCTGCCTGAAGCCTTTCTCTTTCTGCTTGTCTATCCTTCTCCTTATTTTCCAATTCGACTTGCAGTCTCCTTACATCCTTTTCCTTCTCCGCTTGTAGCCGCTTTTCTTCTTTTTCCTTCTCAGCTTGTAGCCGCTTTTCTTCTTTTTCCTTCTCAGCTTGTAGATGTTCATGTTTCTCGAACTCTTCGCTAACATACTGAGCTAACTCCTTACCTGTTAGGTCGCACTGCGTACCAGTCTCCATGAAAAGATTTCTCAGTTTGGCGGTGTCTGCCTTTCTTACCTTTTTCTTGTCTTCTCTGACGGTGAATACGCCTGTATACCTGAAGAATAGATTTTAAGCAAAGCACGTATGTCTGATTAGAGTTATCTACCTAACTTTATCGATATCTAATAATATGATAACTCTCACTAGGTGGATGTTACTATCCTAACCTGCTATATTCTACTTTCTAATTAAAGAAATCCCCGGACTTAGCCCCTAACTTGTCGGATACGTATGTGATTGATGGCTCAACTCCACAGAGATAAATGATGAAAAATCATTTTTCCCAATGTGATCTTGCCCGTTTAATTAATTTAGCTGTACTGACTCAATTGTTGAGACCAGAAATAGAGTTTTGGAGAACCAAGGAATACCTTTAGGAAATACTGAAAAAGTTGTACTCCTTTTTATACCCAATTTATTCCTTAAGTGGTTCCTTGCCTCTCCTCTACCAACTAATTAATTCTATCTAGAGTAATTTAAAACAGTTTGTTTATGACAAGTAAAATACAATCAATACATGACATGACCTCAGTTTTTATGATTTAATAAACACAAATATGGATTTTGTAAATTGCATTCAAAATTACAATTTCCTGTCATAAAATAAGGACATATACATATACATTAAATATTACAGACTTGATGTGCCCATGATAAGGTAGATATTAACAGTTTAGATTTTTCGCAGTGGCATGTAATGCTAATCTTTTACTGGCCTGGAGGATCTGGAAAACAAAGAACTGTCTGCAATCAGGATTCTCCACTTCCAGCTTTGGGAATCACTCTGGCTATCATCAGTTGTAGTATTAAGTGTTCCTGGGTGTAGTAGAACATAAGTTGGCTCTTGGTTTTCTTTTCCCACAGCAGATAATTGCTTAAATAAAGGTTACCTCTCCTATGAGACAAATGGAATGGTTGCAGGTAGATAAGTTTTTGCGCTACTCTATCAAGGGCATCATTCAACCATGTGCTCACTCAACAGGTGCTGCATTCAATCTTCACCAAGTCAGGTCTGGATTGACATGAATAAGGCCACTACCTTATTTCCAGAATGACCTCAACATGTCGACACGTTTCATGATCTGAATGAGATGCAATTTCTCACAGCGATTTCGTAGGCTGAGGATTTTCTTTTCTAGTGAATTTTGAAACTCTCTCACTCCTTCCACTGCTTCAGTTCTTATGTCTCATGCTGACTGATGAACAAACAGGCCATGTCGCTCTGCACGCTGCTATTTATACGGTCCTTTCCCAGTGAACGTTTTTCATTGACAACGGGTATATTAAATCTTGGATCTTACAATTGTGGAACAAACCAATTCTGTTTCGGTGAACTCCGATTTTGTCGTCCTGGATTTATTTAATGCGATGTTACGTTTTGTGAAAATATATCACAGTGCAGTTAATTACTAGTGAATGCAATGGAGACGAGAAGAACACGAGAATAAGATAGCAAAATATTCATTGTTTAAAAAAAAAATGGGAAACGAAGATTATGATAATGTGTAATAATAATAATAATAATAATAATAATAATAATAATAGTAATAATAATAATAATAATAATAATAATAATAATAGTAATAATAATAATAATAATAATAATAATAATAAGAAGAAGAAGAAGAAGAAGAAGAAGAAGAAGAAGAAGAAGAAGAAGAAGAAGAAGAAGAAGAAGAAGAAGAAGAAGAAGAAGAAGAAAGAAGAAGGAGAAGAAGAAGAAGAAGAAGAAGAAGAAGAAGAAGAAGAAGAAGAAGAAGAAGAAGAAGAAGAAGAAGAAGAAGAAGAAGAAGAAGAAGAAGAAGAAGAAGAAGCACAATTATTATGTCGATGAAGGTAATAGTAAGAAGAAATAGCATAAGCAGAATAATAATAAAAATAAAATAAGAAGAAGAAGAGGGGGACGAGGAAGAAGAAGAAGAAGAAGAAGAAGAAGAAGAAGAAGAAGAAGAAGAAGAAGAAGAAGAGAAGAAGAGGAGAGAAGAAGAAGAAGAAGAAGAAGAAGAAGAAGAAGAAGAAGAAGAAGAAGAAGAAGAAGAAGAAGAAGAAGAAGAATAGATGATGATGATGATGATGATGATGATGATGATGATGATGATGATGATGATGATGATGATGATGATGATGATGATGGTAATAATAATACAAAGAAGACGAAGAAGAAGATTACAAAGAAGAAGAAGACGAAGAAGAAGAGAGAGAAAGACAGAAAGAAAGAAAGAAAGAAAGAAAGAAAGAAAGAAAGAAAGAAAGAAAGAAAGAAAGACAGACAGACAGACAGACAGACAGACAGAAAGACAGAAGGAAAGAAAGAAAGACAAAATAAAAGGGAAAAATAAATCAGGAAAAAGAAGAAGTTGCAATAGAAGAAGATGAAGCAGGATAACAAAAAGAAGAAGAAGAAGAAGAAGAAGAAGAAGAAGAAGAAGAAGAAGAAGAAGAAGAAGAAGAAGAAGAAGAAGAAGAAGAAGAAGAAGAAGAAGAAGAAGAAGAAATTCTAAGATTCTAAAATATAAATACAGATTTAAAAACGAAAAAACACACACACAAAGACTACAGGAAACCCTGAGATATTGACAAGTTAAAGGGGACAGTTCAGAGGTCGGAAGGATAAGCCCAACACACGAACTCCAAGTTAATGAGGACGTTCAGAAATAATAGCATACAAGATCGATTGACAGACCTACTGGCAAAGAGGAATGACTGAATGACTGAAAGACGCAAGTAAGAAAGTAAAGCATTACGAGAAATGAAAGCAAAAAGGAAGAAAGAAATAAAGAACGACAGAAGGAATCCTATTAAGAAGAGGCTAATCTGCTGTAATAATGACGGATGCCAAGGCAGTTGGTATGCATTGCTTAACGG